>CM021109.1:317697744-317711342 GCA_007115665.2 Sequoiadendron giganteum | reverse complement strand
AAGATGCATGTCAATTAATTGATTGTCTACTATCCTATAGAAGGTCATCTAGATTGTATTCCATGTTTTTAAATGAACAGTGGATAAGATGGAAATTATTCAGAATCTACAATGATCAGCCTTATGAACCCAATGACAAAGATTTTATTAAGATATTTGTAGAGTCAACCCCTGAGGATCAAGATTTGATCTGTGAGTTTTTTTTGCATGATTTATTATTAGAAAATCACACTGATTTCTTTATCAACCTGTTTGTTGGAGAAGTAGAATTAAGAGCCCTGTTGTCTACCATGAGAAACTAGATTCATTGGCAGGAGCGTACAAAAGAATTTGCACAGGCAGAAAAGACAATAGGTCTCCAAATAAGGTCACCAAATTCTAGGCCTGGAGGTTTCAAAGACACCTTTTCATCTCTCCTGATTAATGAAAAAATGAAAGAAAAGTATGATGACAGCCTCAGGTAGTGTTACAATAATTTTATGAATCATGGGCAGAAATTGATTGGGAAAGCATGGCATGCTTGTGAAGAGAGGTTCACTCCATTACCTGCTTACCTCAAGAAAAGAGAAGTCATTTCCCCACTTAATCTCAAGTGGTCTTTTAGAAGAGCTTATGTTTTAGTCAAAATCTTGAGAACTCTTAAGACAAACTGGATGGGAATGAGATACAAGCCTCCCTTGCTACTTAATCCACCTCCTGCTTTCAATATTTCAACTGATAAGAATGATAGAATTTTTAATGAATGGAGAGAGAGTGTGATATTTCACAGAGGGTTCATCCATGAGCCTGTAGCTTTTGATGCAACAACAAGAGAGTAACATGATATCAGTGCCATATATGAGGAGTGGAATAAAACTCAGGGTTATAACTATGGAGCAAGAGGACCTACCAAGAATTAGGTGGGGGAGGAAATGATGAGGTAAAACTAACCTCATCATAATAAAATCAGAAAAGCTTATTGTAGTGTTCTTTAATCAACTTAATAACTAGGAATATGAATTCCTCTACTTAGGGATTGAACATCACAACTAGCAACCATAATCTGCTAAAGAACCTCATTTAATTATCAACCCGAGGACGTAAACTTGAAATGGGTCAGCACAATATATGCACTAATCACCTTTTGAGACATGCATGATTTCCTAAGATGCTTTATACTGGAATTCTAATTACTGGAATTACTCTACTAAATAACTTGCTTTGGAAATGAAAACTTGAAAGATAAAACTACTCTGCATCTAGTGGCTGCAAGAACAGTTGGCAGCTCTGTGTTTCTGCCAGCTGCAGGAACAAACACATTAACTTCTATGAAAGAAAATGCAGCTATCCTACTTTACAAAATGAAAGTATAGGCAATTCCCTAAGTGGTCCCCCTTAGGTAATGCCAAAAGTAGACAATAGATTAGGCAAAAAACTTCATAAACTTTATTGATTCAAGGTAAAACAATACATAACACGCAATCTCTCTTGATTGTATTTCTAAAACTGAAAATGTGTTTACACAGTAATCTTCTAGCCCATTAGAATGGGCTATTTATTGAAAACTAAATCTAACTACTAACTAACCTTCCCTTATAAATTGGGAGGTATTTATTACATTCAACTAACTTAGCAAAGCGGTGGATAGAAATGAGAGAACTGAGTCACATCAGTTTGTCAGTCTTAAAGTGCCATCATCCTGGATTTATGCACCATCAAGATGCCTAAGCTAGATTTCTGAAACACTCCTCTTGTATGGCGGATGAGTTGAAACCGACTCCCTCTTCTTCAGCAACTGAACCAGTCTTCATTGATTTGGTCTTTTACCTGTGAGTGGGAATTGAATTCCTCCCTCCAATCGTGGTACTTGTAAAATATCCTGTCTGCTATCCCTGAGGTAGAGAGTTAGCTCAACACGTTCAACATTTAAGATGATTCATCATTTTATTTATACATCTATTTAAGCATTAATCTAAAGCAAACATTATTCCAGGCGTGGCTGCAGGAAGTTCAACAGTAGAGGCTGCAAGAGGTTTGTCATCACACAAGGTTTACTAAGGCATTCATCAAACTAATAAAACATTTAAAGTAATAATCATGGAAGACTTAGTGTAATATACTTATTACATTAAGCATAAAAAGTTTGAGTTTTATCCTATAATCAACACCAAATGTTTGTTTTAGCATAATGAAAAAGCATAAAAGTGTTTGCAAAAGTATGATCTAGATGTGCCAAAAACTGGGCTCATCATTCCCCTCAACCGACTATTTGCTGGACCCTTCAGCAAATCTGACATTTCTTCTCCTGACAAATTCTCTCAAACCAGCATTCTGCTATTGTCCACACTCTCCTAGCTGGAAACTCCAGAAGTGAGCTCGCATTGCCTCCAACCTTTACCATCTGTTATCCTCAGAACTCCTGTTATATATGTTGTTGTCCCCCTGCATAGACAATAATGACCATAGGAGAATAGGTGGTTGCATAACCAAGGAAACCGATTCTCCCTTTTTGTCCTGACATTCCTCATGTATCTCTCTTCCCTTCTGGTTGTTGCATAAAAGGTATTAGGAGTGTGTGGTTCTGCTCTTTTCAATTGAAATGGAAGATGTTCCCATCTTGTTTGAATGTGCAGGTTTGCAACACCAAGATCATTGTTTATTACCTGGGAATACTGAGAAAATATTTCTTGCCTTAAAGGCTCAATCAATGGCCTGACTCTTTCATCTTTCCATAATTTCTTCCAATCAAAGTAGATACCCATTCCATTCTTTGATTCATTCCTCACTAATAACAGCATACTGGTCTCATTATGCTGATGACTATTAAATTGTTCCCCCCTGCTTATTTCATTGGTGATCCAGGAGATCAAAGCGCTGATATGAATATCACCAACATAACATAAGGGGTTCCAATCTTTATCTGAGGTATAGCCAAATTATGCAGATAAAATTCACACAGAAGATTCCTAATGTGCAAAGATGAATCTCTATATGCCTCATAAAATTCTTCTGGGGTATCTAATGAAGGATTTTTACCTTTCCATATTCTAATTAGTTGGAAGTTCAAATACAGCTCTTTGAGATACATTGCATAAACAGGTGAAGGCGCTTGACACTACATTAGTCATGGAACAAGCTCTACCACTTGGTTGAGAGTGTCATTCAAGTTAGCAATTTCCAGATTCTTGTTCTAGATTATTCTTTGTAATCTCTCAATTTCAAGTGCAGAAGTAATCTGTTGATGCTAGAGTTCTTCAAAACATTCCATCCCTACAACAAAGTTTGACATGGAGAGGAGGTCTATGATCATAGTTTACTGCAAGTGATCCCTGTATTTATTCAGTTACATCCACCGCTCTTTGTTCCTCTTCTCCAATTATCTCTGTATTATTTGATGGCTTAGAGTTTTCCTATCTTGAATTACCTTCCTGTTGCCAACCTTCCTGATCTTCCTGGGCAACATGAATCTCAATAGTCATGCCAATGTTGTCACCCTTTTCTTCTAATGGAATCACAACTTTTACCTCTTCCTTCCCAACATTTCCTACTTCATCCTGTAGCTATCCTGCCATACTTTCCTGCATCTGCTCTGTAATGGTAGCCAATTCATCCAGGCCTGCTCTTTCAGGTGTACCTACGATCTCCACAACAACAGATTCCTCCATTTCTAGTATAGGACTGGAAGGTTCTGAGGTTGGTGGTTCGGTAAGAGTAGAATCATGTGATTGTCGAGCTTCTTGGTTCTGGAGTCTAGAACTCCTTCTTATGGGAGTAGGAATTGTCCTACACTTCTTTGAGGCTTTTGTCGTAGGAACATAGAGGTTTTCTTTTTGTCTCTTTTTTGCAGGCTTAGGGTTTGCCACAATGGGTGACTTCCCTTTCTTAATACTGGAAGAAGACTCAGGATTTTTGATAGCGGTTTTTTCGGAAAGAGGAATGTCATCTTGTGAATCGGATGATTCCTGAGTAGGGGACATAGCGGCAGAGGTATGGCCTATGGACTGGGAGGTTTGTCACTTAAAGGTAAGAGGTTCCCCTTTAGGTCCAACATTTTGAATTTTGGGATTAAAATTGACAATGAATTCCTTCCAAGTCATCCCTGATGTATCTTGAACAGATTTTTCAACAAGTAATTTAATAAGGTAGTGGTGGGATACAGAGTTAACCCTACCCTTTCTAAATTCAGCAGCACTATTGGATAAAAAATTGTAAAGGAAGTCGGGAACATTCATCAACAACCCATGGCGTAAATGACAAAAGTTTGAAGTGATGAGAATGTAGGACCGAAAACCTACCTTCATAGGTTATGTATTTGATTATGTATCCCGCCCGTGACACCCAGTCCTACGGCAGGCTCATCCTTTGTGCACCTTGCTTATCTAACCGTAATGGAGGGTCATTCGGCCGAGTAAACTCTGCCCTGACACTTTTTGCATCCCTTCCTCGAGGAAATGTTTCTCTGACTTGAGGTAACCCCGTTATCTCTGCAATTCTGTCAATTGATGCATTCACTGTTATACCTCTAACTTTTGCTTCTCCCTCTTGAAATGTCCTTGTAAATTCCTTTGCAATGTCCGCATCAAAATTTTCAAACTTCAGGAAGTAATTAAGCCACCCATATTGCCTGAATGGCGGCACATGCAACACATCCTGCAGCAAAATGTTATGATGTAGGCTCATGTTGAATCAATTGACCTCCCATCTCCTTAGTTTTCTGTAATCAAATCCTTTAGGCGATGATCACCTGGCTTTTTTTCCAAATTTACACAATTAGAACTTCTTGCAACCCAAATCTACAACACTTTCCTCCCTTCAACCAAAACTTTTGAACCTCTCTTCAAAAGATAGATAAAATATAGGAAAAGGAATTCAAACATTCAATCTCTTTGAAGGAGAAAGTAATCATAGATGAATAAAATATATTTAGGTTCATTATTGCAGGAGGTATGATGTTCATTTCATTAATTGGAGATTTTCAAATATCCGAAGCTCATGCCGAAATGACAGTGACAATGGACATGACAAGGCCTTGAGGCGGCGGAAACAATGATGTGGCGCAAAAATATAAAAGGGAAAAATGTGCCCAATTGTGTGAAAAGGCCGAAAGGGACAGCAGCCATATAGGAATGCAGTTTGCATTAATTAATACCAAAATAAATGTAATAAATAAAATAACTAAGCAATCTTAAAGTGAAGTGGAACTCACCTGGATGGAACCGCCGTAATTACCTGATGTGACATCACTTCTTCATTGAAAAATGTGATCCGTAGAAACGTGGATGGTATGGAGAATGACAGGTGGATGAGGTGGCAGAAAGAGTAAGAGTGGATGGATTACAGATGGAGTGAGTGAATGGAATGGGGATCCGAGTGGATGACCCCTTTATTATGAAATTTTTATGCATTTTTATGCATGGCCTAGGGAATCAAGTGATAAATCTATCCCTTTGGCTGCAGGATCAACTGTTTCCTGCACAAACTCGAACTGGCTCAAAAATTCTTCCCTATCAATGGGCTTATAGTAGAGCTTGAGATGATGCCCATTGACTAGTAGCTTGATCCGAACCTCATCACTGGTCCTCAATTATACAACACCATTTGTGAATATCTCCTCTATCTCATATGGACCCAACCATCTAGTCTGTAGTTTGCCTTGATTGTCCTTATACCGCGAGTCATATAACAAAGCCCAATCTACTGCTTTGAATTTCTTTTCTTTAATGTACTTATCATGCCATTTTATTCGTTGATTTTGTATTATCTCAGTGTGGTGCAGGGCAATCTTCCAGAGCTCATCCAAGGCATTGAGTTGCATGTCTCTTTCCTTTTGTGCAGTCATTAAGTCCATGTCCATTTCTAATGTTGTTCTTAGAGTCTTATGTTCAAACTATATTGGCATCACAACTGTTTTACCATACACCATTTCAAAAGGTGTATATTCTGTAGCAGTCTTCCATGTAGTTCGATAAGCCCATATAGCTTCTGGTAATCTTGTAGCCCAGTCCTTTCTATGCAAATCTACAATCTTAGTTAGAATGGCCTCTATACCCCTGATGGTGATCTTCACTTGGCCATTAGCCTGTGGATGATAAGGAGTTGATTTCCTGTGCCTTATGTTATATTCATTGACTAAGGCTATAATTAGAGTAGAGGTAAACTGTGCCCCCTGATCTGTCACAATTTCCCTAGGGACACCAAATCTAGTGAATATTTCTTCATAGAGGAATTCTGCTACTTTATTATCACTAGCATGCTTCATAGGTTTAGCTTCTACCCACTTTGTCACATAATCTGTGTATACAAGGATATAAGACTTATCATTTGAAGGCAGATCAATTGGTCCTACAAAATCCAATCCCCATTTGTCAAAGGGGGTAACAATCACTTGTGAAAATAGAGGCATCTCATCTGATCTGGATGGCCTTCCCATCCTTTGGTATCTGTCACATCTCCTAGTGTATTTGGCTACATCTCTATGAAGAGTTGGCCAATAATAGCCAGTGTTTAAGATTTTCATTGTTGTCCTTTTTGCAGCAAAATGCCCACCACACAGCTCATCATGACTTGCATGCAGTATATCATGAGTATCTTCTTTTCGTACACATCTCCTCATAACTTGATCTGGGCCTATATAAAACATGCAATCTGCAATCCAAGAAAAGTTAAAACTTTTCTCTACCAATAATCGCTTTTCCTTAGGGGAGAATTGAGAAGGAGTTCTTCCTACAACAAGATAATTTGCTATATCCGCATACCATGGGTGAATAACCTTGATTGCAAACAAATTCTCATCAGGAAAGGAATCCTCAATAAGTGCAGAGTTATCTTGTCTTTGAATCATAGACAGGAAATCAACAACCACATTGGCTTTACCTGGCTTGTTCACAATTGTAATGTCAAATTCCTGCATGAGCAACAACCACCTTGCCAATCTTCCTGTTATTGAGCTTTTGTTCATAAGATATCGGATTGTTGCATGATCAGTGTGGAAAAATATTTGATAGCCTATTATATAATGCTTGAATTTGTTGAGGGCATAAATGATTGCTAACATTTCTTTCTCTATAATAATGTAGTTCAGCTCAACTCCCTGCAAGTTCTTGTTGATGTAATACAGTGCATGTTCAGTTGAACCGCCCTTTTTTCCTAAGACAACACCAATAGCATAATTTGACGCATCAGTATGAATATGGAATGGAAGTGACCAATCAGGTCCTTTCAACACATATGCTTTTGTAAAGGCAATTTTCAGATCAAAGAATGCTCTTTCACATTCCTCTGTGCAGGCAAAATCTGCATCTTTCTTCAACAAACTATATAGAGGGGCTGCTGTTTGACTGAAATCTTTGATGAATCTTCTATAGTATCTAGCATGTCCCAAAAAGCCTCTCAGTTCCTTTTGCTTGGTAGGAAATGGGAGATTACAGATGACTTCAATCTTAGAAGGATCAACCTGTTTCCCTGCAGCAGAAATATAGTGACCAAGCACTATTCCCTCTTGCATCATCATGAAGCACTTCTGACTATTTAGTGACAGGTTATGATCTTCACACCTCTGTAGTACCTTCTTCAGGTTGTCCTGCGCTTCCTTAAATGTTGCACCATAAACAGTAAAGCCATCCATGTATATCTCCATGCAGTCATATGAGATATCTGAGAAAATACTTATTACAACTCTCTGGAAAGTTGCAGGTGCACTGCAGAGACCGAAAGGAAAAATGGAGTAGGAAAATGTCCCCCAAGGTCATGTAAAAGTAGTCTTTTCCTGATCCTCTGGAGCAATCTTGATTTGATTGTATTCATTGAAGCTATCAAGAAAAGATAAATACTTTTTCTTTGATAAATTATTCAGTACTTGATCAATGAAGGGAAGAAGAAAGTAATCTTTCTTTGTTGCAGATTTGAGCTCCCTATAATCTACACACACTCTCCATTTTCCTTCTTTCTTAGGAACGATAACCAGTGGGGAGACCCATTGGCTATCTGAGATTGGATAAATAAATCTAACATTCAACATCTTCTGCAATTCTTCTTTAACAATTTCTCTCAAGGCTAGGTTGATTCTCCTCTGGGGCTGTCTATCAGGTTTGAACTCACTGTTGATAAAAATTCGGTGTGTACATAGCTTTGGATCAAGTCCTTTCATGTCACTATAATCCCAAGCAAAAGTTGGTTTATGGGTAGTAAGCATTTTGACCATTGATTCCTGCTGCTTGCTGGTAAGTTTATTGTTGATATTCAAGGTTTTTCTTGCAGCTACTTCTACGTGGCAAGTCAATTCAAGCATGGATACTTTAGATAGAAAAGGCATGTCTACTTCATGGGGCAATAATGTGTGCAAACAGTCAGTTGTTACAGGATAATGAGCTGATGTAGGCAGAGGAAGAATGGTCTGCAAAGAGCATGAATTTTTGTCATAATGAGGGTATTCAGTACCATATTTATTTAGCAGGATATTAGACAGCATATCTTCCTTTTCTTGTTGTGCAATGAAATGCTCTCTGGTAATCATCATGAGACTGGCCACCGAGTTTACTTCCTCTTCTTCTCCCAAATCAGGCCAAACGACCTGTCTAGACTCAAGTTGAGGCTGGGCTGGTGAATATAGGGTAAGCTTCTTTGTGTTATACCCATCGGATGTTGTCATGTTACCAGTCCTACATCCAATATAAGCATCCACAGTGGCTAACCACGTCCTTCCCAGAATTATGGGATAACCTTCTAATGATGCTTTTGGAGACAAAATCATAAAATCAACAGGATATTCCCATGAATTTAGGGTGACAACTAAGTCTTCCACTACTCCATCAGGTTTGACAGTTGAACTATCAGCAAGTTGCAAAACTGTAGGTGTAGGTCTTAGGTCAGAAATACTCAGTTTAAGTACAAGGTCTTTGGTCATGACATTGATAGCAGCTCCAAGATCTACTAAAACATTCTTAATTTGAACCCCATTAATATTAATTTCAACAACAAGGCTGCCAGGGTCTGAATATTTTGGGATGGTAAGCTTCCCTAGCATTAAATAGAGAGTTGGCCTAAAACATGAACATTTTGAGGGTCTTTCTTCTTCCTACCCAGTTTCTTTAGACATGCTTCTTTGATGGCCTTGCTGTAAATAGGTACTTCCTTAATTGCTTGAAACAAAGGAATTTTGACACATATGTGCTTTAGTTGGTCAAGAATGTCAAAGGTAGGCTCTTCTTATTTTTTCACAATTTCACCTTCCAGCCTTTGTGGGAAAGGAGGTGACGGTGTATTGGATACCTTAGGTAATGATGGAGTGGGTTGGACTAGGCCATTGACATTTTCTTCTTGCTCAATCTCCTCAGATGGTGATTCTAAGATTATGGGAGGAGATGGTGTGGGAAACACAGTTCCTGAATGTAAGTTAATATTATTCAGGTTGAGAGCATAGGCAGGCTGATTATTAAGATCAGCAAAATAAACTTGTTACTGCTGCTGAGGCTGGTTATTTGGATTCGGTGCTACTTGAGCAGGCAGTTGGGTTGGCTTTGGATTTTGGATTTGATTGGCTACAGGAGGTGGCATAATTGACTGCTGTTGGGGTTGGTGCAGGAAACCAGTGGGTGGATTTGACCATTGCTAGCCTCCTCTCCACTAGTTAGACTGTTGCCAATTCCCCTGTGGAGGTTGCCACTGATTTTGCTGTGGTGACTGCCAGTTTCCTTGTGGGGGTTACCAACGGTTTTGTTGAGCATTTGGCCAAGGATTATTCCATTGAGGTTGAGAATACAGTCCATAACTTGGAGGGTACTGGTTATGCCACTGATTATTATATGAATCAAAATTTTGAAAGGGGTCTTGAGGCATACCTTGTCTTGGGGCCCATGGCCTGCGCTGAGGAACAAAGAATACTTTTTCCTCTCCTTCAATGGCTTTGAACTCAGTAGGAAGATGCTGCACCTCTAAATTGGCTATTGTTTTGCATCTGCAGTCCTTCTTCCTCTATCTGCAGTGAGGGCAATATTCAGCCAGCATCGCATCAGATTCTTCTTTCTTCCTTCTAGCTTGCACGGTGTCCAACTGAGTAGCTACATCATTTCTAATATCTTGCTTAAAGTTGGACAAAAGATTAGAGAGTTCTCCTTTTGATACGCCCGAACCACTTCCTTTTGCAATAGAGGGTCGGAACCCCCGCCTTTCTTCACATTTTCCCTAAAGTAATTGAGACAAATTTTCTTAATGTCATCCCAATTACTTTGGGTGATATCTCCTCTAGCCATGAGGTCTAGTGCTTCCATGCAAGTATCATTGAATTATCTTAGAAAGAGAAGTTTTTTAGACTCCTCATTTAGCTGGTGTTGAGTGTTTTTCTGCACACTGAACAAAAATCTGGATACATAGTCCTCCAAGGTTTCATCCTCCTTTTGTGACATCTTGAAGATGTCATCTCCTCTCATATCATTTTCCCTACAATATTCTTTAAACTTCCCTAAGAACAATTCTTTCAATTCATCCCAAGTGGTCGTTGCATTGCCCCCTAATCCCATGAACCATTTTAAGGCTGACTCCTTTAAAGTAGAAGGAAATAATTTCATCTTATGGGATTCAGTAGTATAATCATAACTCCTACATAGGATGTCAAACTCAAACAAGAAGGTATGAGGGTCCTCTGTAATAAGGCCATAGAATTTTGGAAGCAATGAGGTAGGGATATTTTTGAGATTATTATTGTCATGCAAGTCAGGGAGTGGAAATGGAAAAGTAGGCCTTGCCATCCTTGGTGGTGGTCTTGGGTTAGCTCCTGGCTAGTAGACAACAAGGGCAAGTGGATTATTATGGGGGTGCTGGTTATTGAAAGTGTGCAGGTTATTCAATTGTGCTGTGAGTAAATCAAGATTATCAGGCTCATCAAACAGGTTCAAACTGATCTCCGAGGAAGAAGAAGATGAAGTGACTAGGTCCTGACCAGCATCCAAATATGGTTCTTCTGGGACAATTTTTGGGTCAATCTCTGGGTCATTTTCTTGGATATCTAAACTTCTAGGAAGGAATCTTCCAAACTGCTCTCTTCTTCTAAGCATATAGTAAGAAGTAAATCTAACTATGAAAAAATGCTAGAATAGTGAATTTTGATCTAAACTCTAGGAATAAAACTTCAAGCTACCTACTAGCATGCCCGCAATAGGTTTTTAGTTTGACACCATTCTCGACAACGACGCCAAAAATGTGGTGTTCTTTAATCAACTTAATAACTAGGAATATGAATTCCTCTACTTAGGGATTGAACATCACAACCAGCAACCATAATTTGCTAAAGAACCTCATTTAATTATCAACCCGAGGATGTAAACTTGAAATGGGTCAGCACAATATATGCACTAATCACCTTTCCAGACATGCATGATTTCCTAAGATGCTTTATACCAAAATTCTAATTACTGGAATTACTCTACTGAATAACTTGCTTTGGAAATGAAAACTTGAAAGATAAAACTACTCTACATCTAGTGGCTGCAGGAACACTTGGCAGGTCTTTGTTTCTGCTAGCTGCAGGAATAGACACATTAACTTCTATGAAAGAAAATGCAACTATCCTACCTTACAGAATGAAAATATAGGCAGTTCCCTAAGTGGGCCCCCTTAGGTAATGCCAAAAGTAGACAATAGATTAGGCAAAAAACTTCATAAACTTTATTGATTCAAGGTAAAACAATACATAGCACACAATCTCTCTTGATTGTATTTCTGAAACTGAAAATATGTTTACACAGTAATCTTCCAGCCCATTAGAATGGGCTATTTATTGAAAACTAAATCTAACTACTAACTAACCTTCCCTTATAAATCGGGAGGTCTTTATTACATTCGACTAACTTAGCAAAGTGATGGATAGAAATGAGAGAACTGAGTCAAATCAGTTTATCAGTCTTAAAGTGCCATCATCCTGGATTTATGCGCCATCAAGACGCCTGAGCTAGATTTATGAAACACTCCTCTTGTATGGCGGATGAGTTGAAACCGACTCCCTCTTCTTCAACAGCTGAACCGGTCTTCATTGATTTGGTCTTTTACCCATGAGTGGGAATTGAATTCCTTCCTCCAATCGTGGTACCTGCAAAATATCCTACTGGCTATCCCTGAGGTAGAGAGTTATCTCAACACGTTCAGCATTTAAGACAATTCATCATTTTATTTATACATCTATTTAAGCATTAATTTAAAGCAAACATTATTCCAGGCATGGCTACAGGAAGTTCAACAGTAGAGGTTGTAGGAGGTTTGTCATCACACAAGGTTTACTAAGGCATTCATCAAACTAATAAAACATTTAAAGTAATAACCATGGAAGACTTAGTGTAATATACTTATTACATTAAGCATAAAAAAGTTTGAGTTTTATCCCATAATCAACACCAAATGTTTGTTTTAGCATAATGAAAAAGCATAAAAGTGTTTGCAAAAGTATGATCTAGATGTGCCAAAAACTGGGCTCATCACTTATTCTTACAAGTTCAATCCTAAGTCTGTGCCAATTTATTAAACTTTAGGAGAAATAATTTCTTATCTTTAAGGAAAATTATGCAAACTTTATTTCTTATGATCAATTGAGGAAATTTGCCAATACAGGTTTAATGGGTTGACTTGAGTATTTTTGTAGGGAATTATCGGTCATCTAGAAGCTGTTACAAATTGTTGAGCCAACACGTGCCTTAAGTATGATGAAAGATAGATGCTGCGAACCTCCTCTTGAATCGTAGGTTGATGAACTGAAGATTTAGTTACTATTTATTTAATTTATGTTACCAAAAACTTCATGGCTCATCTCGAGCCTTCTCTACGTTTATGAGTTTTAAAGACATGGAAGTTAGTTAAAGTTGTTAAAAGATTTTTTCAATGGCTATCCACCCCATCTGAAATCTAGGATTTAGTTATAAGTTTTTTTATAACAATGTAATTTCAAAATGGATGAATAAGATTGAATAGTAACGTTATGCTACTTATATGATTTATGAATACTGATGAATGAAAGAACTTTCTTCTATCACTTACTAAGTTGTTGAACTATGGATGATAACTGTTTATAATGGGAGGACTCCAGAACCTATAGTTTATGTGATTTGAGAACAAAGTGTGACCCGCGAGCTGGCCACTCGAGGGGAGTTATTTTAAATAGATAAGTACTTACTATTATAATGTTTTAGTTATTACGAAAATAACTGTTCAATAGGAATTATTTAAGTCTGTTAAGAGTTGAGTCTGAAGTTCCTGAGCACCATTGTTTTTAGTATGAGTTATTCTTCATAGTTGTTAGAATCTTTTACTGTTTAAGAAAATGTTTTATAGTCTGTTTACTTACTTTTCCACTTTCGTAGTTTATCAGTTATACAGTTTTCTTATCTCTATGCTTTCTAGTTTAGTTATGATGCTTTCTAAATTAGTTATCTTATGCTTTCTAGTTTAAGTATTTCTAGTTTTCCTAGAATAAATTGTTTTCTAGATAAGAAGTTAAATGGCCTTAGACTAAAACTGATCTCAGTAGTTTAAAGAAAAATAGAAAATCTAAGATGAGTTATCTGAATTATCTTCTTTTACAAACTGCCTTGGACACTGCCCGATCGACTAATTGACATTCTATATTCTAAAGTAGTAGG
>CM021109.1:317683643-317697644 GCA_007115665.2 Sequoiadendron giganteum | reverse complement strand
AAGAAGGCTCACTGCCTTAGAGAAAGATACAATATGGACTTGCAACATTGAAGTACCAAAAAACTCTAGGAGAAAGATATAGGGGCCTGATGAGATTCACTAATACATATTAGGATACAAAATTATTTAAAGAGAATTACAAATATTGCCAGCACAATTTTTTTGTTTACTGAGGCGTTCAAGCTCAATTGAACTTTTCTTTCACAATATTTAGCTCTATCTCTGTTGGATATTTAATACAACTCTCATACACACCTTTTTTCACTTGTACACTACTTCCTCTAGTTTCATCTGAAATCATCTTGCATTTATATTCACCGCAACACTTTAATTCTTCAATTAGGTCGGCCAAAAAGAGAATAAACAATGAATTCAAATGGTCAGCCACCAAAGCATAATGTGATCTTGAGGATATAGAGGACCTAAAACTTCTTAACACTTCTTTCAATGTGATCCAAAATGATTTACATGTAGGCACACATCAACCTAAGTCAACATCAAGGAAACATGTGGTTGAAACATTGAAGCACATAACTAGTCAGCCCATAAATACTCTTTCTATTGAATTTACTTGATGCAGTCCTAAACATGATATTTCAGGTACCAAATCTATCATGATACATCTTTCATTGTTGGCACAACCCCCAATAATATGACCCAAGAAAAATAACAAACCATGGCAGCCATATAACCACAAATAACCCAAAAATCCAACTCAAGACACAATGTGGCACCCAAGCAACCAATTACCAACATGTGGATCACATAGGTATGTTCCTTGAACATCCAACATTACTTCCATACTCTTCTTTCATACTGTCATGCCATCCACAACCACCACAAACCAAATAGATACAAAAGCTATGTCTTGGAAACACAAAATACATAGTTGGATGATGCAGAAACTTTATCATATGAGATTGGAACTAAGACATTGCAAAAAAATTGTGAGCACATTCACTTGAGACAAAGGAACAAAGGCATCAGTGCATAGAAATGTAGAGCATTTCCCAGACTAGTCCAGACAACTAGCAATACTACCAACCTTTTGCAATTCACAATAATCTCCTTAGCAACACAAGTGACCTAAAAATATAGGAGTGCAACATACACAAAGCACTAGCATCGAATACCAAACCGCAAGAGTAGACTGCAACAATGGAGGAATACAAAGCATTCTCCCAAATAGACTTCAATGCAACTTCCTAAACCAGAAACATTTGAGCAACTTGCAGAGACCAAAATCTTCTTTTTAGGAACACATGTATTATTAGGAACATTAGGAGAGATAATGAGACATACTATAGACCTTCAACAACATCTCTACTACATTATTCATTCTTCTAATCCTCATCTTAATCTATCATTATGAAATCAACTCTAACAATAGTAATAATGGATTATATGAACATCAACAATAATGCTTCTTTGATAAGGAATGTCATTCAATCATGAAATTATTCAACTCTTATTTTATTTGATAAGGCATGACATCCAATCATGAACTTCTTTAATTCCTCTCTTCTTTGATAAGGCATGACATCCAATCAATGTTAACCCAAACCAAATGTAACAAAGATAACCAATACTAAGGACTAGCAACATATTACTCGGGTGTTGACATTAATTACAAATAGCAACCAATGTTGATAAAAAATGCCAATAGTCTCCCTAGTATTAACATCAATGGCAATCATCAACATTGAAATCAATGCCAACAACACAAGCCTCAGTGTTGACATCAATGAAAAAATCTTCCAACAATCTCTCCCTTTGGCATTGATACCATTAGTGTTGAAATCAATGATAACACAAGCCTCATTGTTGACATCACTGACAACAACTGCCAACATTCTCAATTCCTAAATTTTGATATTTTCCTTCTATATTATTTTTCAAAGTTAGAGATGCAAGAATAATCATAATATGGTGCATGGTATGTGGTATCCCCAAAATTTGATCCTTAACACTTTTCTCTACACCATGTCATTAGAATAAGTTGGGACCTATTCTTATTGTTATACCTAAAGGGATAATTTACTTAATATCTATAGTCTGTGACTCTTCATAAATTAATTCATATATCCTTTTAGAGTCAAATATGTGGGGATAACCTTATCTATTAGTTTTGATAATGAAGTATTTCATACCCCTAATCCTCAAAACTCTAAAACCCACACATTTTACGCTCTTCTTTCACACCTACCTTCTTACATGACCCATGTCACCACTATTAGTCAGATAATACCATACAATTAGCTAATTTGGTTTTACCACCCAAAAACATATATTGATGTTAAGGGTCCAAATTCACATATACTTTTAGTAATGTAAATAGATGTTGACCCATGCAAAAATTGATTGTAATGGTTGAAATTTTAACCTCAATGGTCCTCAAAACAATTTATGGCCACAATTAAAATATATTTTTTGGGCACTTACATTGCATGCATGCCAAAACCTTGTGGTTCCATTAATATGAAATTTATAGTTCATAAAAGAACACTCATCCATACTTCTTGGGCACATCTATGCATTCTTGCCCATGATTTTAGGAATAATTCAAAATAAAATAATGATCAATTGGTATGGAAATCCTTTGCAAAGCACTAATCAAGGGATTTCCCATTTTAATATAGATTTGTGTGCCATCTTACATTGGTGATGAGTCTCTAGGGTTTTCTTGTACCTTGGCCTCATCCTTCACCAAGAATTGTAGAATTATGTAAGGAAACTTAATACCTTTAGTTGGGGGGAGGGGTACTCTCATTTTTTTATTTTCAAAAACCAAAAAACCCTTTGCAAACTTTTACCATTTCATTTTTCTTTTGTTTTTTACACAATCCAAGCTCAAAAGAGAAGGGTTAGAAGTAGATAAATTGAGAGGATACAATAAAGTGAAGGTGGTGTAGTGGAATAAAAAATATAAATTAGCTAAAAAATGAAGAATTAAGGGAATCACAAAGCAATAGCTATATCATGGGTGGTGATATTATTTGTAGGGAACCAGTAGCACATACCCAACTATTAGAATAAAGACTGGTGTTACCTATTTTTCAACAAGCTGGTTGGATGGATTGCTTGAAAATCATAGAGTTTAGCAATCATGACACAAAAATTTGTTGCTACTTTACAAAATGATAAGGTGATTGTAAGAGGTTTGAAGGTGGATTCTCTAGAGGCCACCATTATTGAGGTATCAGGATTGCCACGGGAAGGGGAAGAGTTTCCAATGAGGGAAGGCACCAGTACTAATAGGAAGAGAAATTCAAGGAACGTGGAGAAAACCTAGACTCATCATCTCAAGGTACAAAGATACTATCCTTACCCTAGATATGGGCCTTAGTACCTTCTTATTTAGTCAAATACTTAACTTGTGGTGGTAGGTAGTCCATGTTATATACAGTCCATTTTAATCCATCTTCGTCGTGATATGCATGTAAATGTTCCCAAATTTCTTTATAATTTGTTGAAACGAATGAGTTTTGAGTACAAAAAAAAGGAATAACACAACATTGTCACATTATTGATAAAGAGAAGATTGAGGATTCAATTTCTACATGTTTCATGGAAGATTTTTCTAAATTGCAATCATATCAATACCATCCTTGAAGAACATGATGTCTCAGAAAGAGAAGAAGATCCTTGTTGTGTCACCTACCCACAACATATGAGATCTAGAGGAGTAGAGTATGCATGACACTCAACCTACAGCCTTTGAGCAACCCGCAGTAGGAGATACCCAAGAAATCCCTACCTCTAGCAAAACACCAAGAACCAAGAAAAGGAAAGGTGGATCTTCTTTTGCACCTACAAGAGGGCAGAAGAAATTTGTATAACCTAGGAGGCAATCACACTGCATGAAGAAGAAGAGATGTTAAATTAAAAAGCAAGAAAAGGGAGATGTTGTTATGGTTGAGAATGACTCAGAATTGGAGGGGAATTCCCCTGGTAATGAAATGTACCTAATGCACATACATGGTATTTTACAAGCACCTTTGAATCTGATTTAGAGGATTCTTTTGTTGCAAAGAAAACAAGGAAAATAACCCCAAAGAGCCTCTACTCAGAGGGTAATGAATATATAAGTGAAAGGAATGATTAGTTTTTGGAATGAGATGATTTTTTTGCTAAGAAAAAATATATTGGAAAAGAATTACAAGAGGGTATGGAAAGGATTAAAATTTTAAAAGGTTTGTTTAAAATACACTAGCAAAGAGAAAGTGGGAGGGACAAAAGAATTGAGGAGTTGGATGAAAAAAAATTTAAATATGAGTGTGGGTGTAGATTGGATGAATTGGCACATCTTGCTATTGTAGAAGTAGAAAACACAAAATTAGTACCCTAGGCTCCAATTCCTTTACTTTGAGTTCCCATCTGTAGTGATCTTAGGTGTGGAATTATGGAAAATAACCCAAGATTTATTTGAGAAGAAGGAATGGGAAAAAGAAAAGGTTGCGTTAATGTCCAAACACACTAGGAAACTTGAGAAAAAAGATGCAAAAATAAAAAGGTTGAAAGTGAATATTGAAGAAGTGGTAGATAAGGTTGCAAAAATTATAAAGTTCAGACCTCCTACAAGAGTTTATGCACTAATTTTGCAAGAAAAATACTTATGTTTTCAGTTTAGAGCTAATTAGTGATTTTCCAATGTCAATGAATAGAAATATTTTGTTTATAGAAACTTTATTTGACTCTACAATAGATATGCAAGATCAATTATGTGAGTTTTACTTGCATAATCTAATATTTTTGGGGGACTTACATATTAAATCATTGGCCTCTTATATCAAGAATGAATAGAAAATCTTGGGTGAGATCTTGCAGGAATATACTGAATAGGAGAAATTTGTTACTCTGTAACTAAGAAAAAATCCAAAGATCCCAATGTAGTTATTGATGAGTGGTTAGAGAACCTGACTTGTAAGGGTGTAGGAAGGAAAATAATGAATGTCAGGGAATGTGACTACACCAGGATGAAGCAACTATTTACAGGGCCTATTCATCACACCTTCCAGTTTGTAAAGAAGAGGTGGGAGGAGTTAACCTCTGAGTTAAATAAAAAGGAACCTCACTCCCTGTATAATTTTATAGCCATTATTAGAAGGTCTCACAAGTATATAGACATTTCCACAAACAATGGACAAAAATGGTTTCCACTAACAACTCATCCACCTCTCCTTCTCTACCTAGTGCCACATTGGATAAGGAGGAATCAGGATGAAGTACAAGAAGTAGAGAACCTGAGGCTGGCAAAGATTTCCTGTTGAAAAGGCTACTACTTGAGACATATTAAGAGAGTTTATGTTGTTGAAAACTTCAGGGAGATCACTTTGCAATACAACCTTTGTGACCTAATTTTTTCTTGAGGACAAGCAATTGCTTTGTTGGGGGGAATGATGAGCCTAATTAGTAGCTATTTTTTTGTTGTTTATTCCACATTTTTTAAACACTTTAAGCTATTTATTTCATATACATTCTTGAACTTATATACCTTTTATATCCTTTATGCAATCTAAACCAGACTTTGATGAGTGGGAATATGATTATGATATGTTGATATTTGCATGATGAATGCAATAGTGTGGCAATTTGGTTACATAGTTAATTATTTAAGCATAGTGTGTGAAATAATAAAAATGGATTCAAGCTATGGTTGAATAGGAGTAAACCCATTCTCATAATAGTCTTATTTAGTGAAACCTGGGATCTCAACAAAGGTAGATTCAAGATTAGTTTTTCCAGGGTCTATTTTAAATTGATATTTTACACCAAAGTTAGTTTAAAGACAAATTAATAAATGTACCTTAGTCCTAATTGAAGTTAAATCTTTTCTGTCTAAATGTCTATACAAACAAATATAAAAACTTGGAAGATGGAATGTGTGTACCCTGAAATTTGGATATGAATGGAGCAGAAACATGAAAACATTGATTTGTTGGATTAATTACAATGAATCAGATTTTAGTCCTAGGTTTCAAAAAAAAAAAAATCAATTCCTCAGAAGCAGTTGAATCAGAAAGTTCAAATTGGGACTCACACATGAATCATGGTCACCTGTTAAATTTTTTCAAAGCTTCAAATTTCTTGAACTTAGTCTTAATGCTAAGTCTCAGGGCTTCTGATGATTTTTTGATCCAAAATTGATGGATCATTTGATAAGCCTTCTCAAGTATCTCCAGCTGTTAGTGTCAACTGTCAACTCTATATTCTTGAATTTTTCTTCCAAACATTCTCTGTATTCCTAATCTAAACTTGTAACCACACAGAGAAATGTTGTTTTGTTAGTGGATAGGGGTTTTCCTTGGTCAAACCATGTTTTGGTAATCAAACCTTGAAATGAAATGAAATAGGAATGGAGAATGATGAATGAACAAAATATGATGTTGCAACTCACCAAAACCTAGCAATAAGACGATGCAAACATGTATGAAGTGGCCTTAATGGATGTAGATTCTCACCCTTGCTTGAATAGGATAGGTCTTGAATGAAATGCTATCTTGAATCATGAAAACTTACATACAATTGTTAGCTCAAAAAACAAACATGATGCATGATGACTTCGACATGATGCTTGATGCTCCAATAATGCTCTAAATCACTTGATAATCAGCCCTTGAATTCTCTTGTAAACACTTAAATGCTCTTGTGAACTCAAATTGGCTAAAAGGATGCTCATTCAACTTGCTAGGTGTAAAATGAGTGAAAGAAACTTGTATTTATACTTGTTTATGCAAAACTTCCTGAAATTACAACACTACAAGCCAACATCAGATCTAGGAGAATAAAATCCCACCAAGAATTTGAATTAATTTTGAATTTGGGCCACACAGGACTCATACGCCTAAGGTGGCATATGAGTCGCATTAGGCATAAATTATGGGACCATTTTCAAAAATGCTTAGAAGGTGCAAAATCCAGATCAGGACCCAAAACCCTAGGTGGAACCTATACACCCAAGGTGGCGTATGAGTCCTAGACAACCAAATCTAGGCCACACAACCTAAAAACACCTGAATTATGATTGAATGTTGATTTATGTCAAGATCATTCTCGAAAAGATGCATTAAATGAGGCTTGTGGATGCAAAATAAGGCCAATTAAAGAATAAAGAAGTCCAATTATTTAATAAAACCCTAGAAAAGTGTGAAAGTATGTTACAACACTTTACACACTCTAAATAAGGCACCAATAATCTTATTTAGTTCTCAAGGGCCCAAGACCTACATGCGAATATGTTAGACATATTACAACACTAAATCAAGGTCATGTTAGGGATTACTTTTTATGTCATTACATCTAGCCCCCACTTAGTGAGAGGTGGAACTTGCTTCAAACTCACACTAAAGTAGACCAACGCACACCAAGAGGGGTTTTGAATGTACCAATGCTAGTAAGATAGGATTGTCATGATCAAGAGGGTTGTGCGAGCCCCTAGGACCAAGGCCTTATGGAAAACTAAGATAGGCACAAAAGAACGCACATGAAAATGATATAAAGAGCAATAACAAGGCACAAGCATACACTACCAAAGACAAAGAGAAAATAAAAAATAGAATAAAATAGGGGTGGATCAAGCTTCAATCATTTTTCCAACACGATGTGGATCAAATCTAGGTTGTTTATCTAAATAATGCACACTCACTCTAAGGCAACAAAACTTTAAGTTGTCCACTGGGTGAGTAATCCAAAGAGGTGAGATGCATGCACACATGGCCAGTATGGGATCACACACATGCACGAGTGGCTAAGCTAAATTCATGCCTCAGATCATCTTCCCATCAAACCATACCAAAGATATACATCTTGATAATTTTGATAAAGTTCCATGCAACAATGAACTTCGAGCTTCATGAGGAAAGTAAAGCTTCGTATGCTTGGAACTCATGAACAAACAAGATGGATCCACAGGAATGCAAAGTGTGTTATGCAAGGTGGCCATATAACTAAAAAATGCAAATGCAACAATAAGGAATGCTCAAAGGAGTCTTGCTTAATTCATATGAGGTATTAACTTAGGGAACATTGTGCCTAATGTCTCTAAGAGAGGACCAATCAAAGAATAGAAGATTCACAACTTAGGGGATGTAGCGTGTCACATCAAGCCTCTAAGAGGAATGTAATATGCTTATAAATATCACGCTCTTGAAGTACATCACACCCAATGTCATCCACAAAGCGAAAGACACATTGCATGAAGTAAGAAGACTACACCATGAAACATGAAAATGAAAAATGCAAAAGAATAATGCCAATGTATGCCCCCACTTTAAATAAATTGCTAAACACCATAATGTGAGAAATTACTTTAAAGTAGCAAGTGATAAATACAAACAATAAAGAAGACATGAGAGCTAACTGGAAAGCCCTATGCCAAGTCATATGTTTCCAAATAAAGCTACTTCATGTAAAAGAAAAAGAGAGGGGTTGCCCCCAACATGAAATCCCAAACACATAAGGTATCTGTAGATTTGGTGTTAGTATGTTCTTTCTACAATGTTTTTAGAGAGCTTGTAACTCTCATCATTCCCCAAATACGCATAAAACTAGAAGAATGACACAAAGAGATTGAAAACAAAGAAAAACCTTTCGGGTCTATATGGAAGAAATATGGATGACTCGACACCTTGCATCATCCCCAAAAGGAAAACATAAGACAAAGAAAAGACAAAGGAAAAGCTTTTGGGTCAACATGGAAGAGACATGAATGTCTCGATGCCTTGTGTCATCCCAAAAGGAAAACACAAGACAAATAAAAGATAAAAGAAAATATTTTGGGTCAACATGGAAGAGACATGAGTGTCTCAACACCTTGCGTCACCCCCAAAAGGAAAACACTAGACAAAAATAAAAATAAAAGAAATTATTTTGGGTCAACATGGAAAAGATGTGAGTGTCTTGACACCTTGCATCATCCCCAAAAGGAAAAAAGGAAGACAAATGAAAATTATAAAAGGAAAAAATAAAATATTTATGACATATAGAAGAATGTAGGTACAAATAGAGGAATGTCACAAAGAGAAAGAGATACATCAAACAAAACAGTACGGGGATTATATTAGGCACATGCAATCACACAAAAAATGAAATGAAATAATGCAAAAGACTAGTAAGGCACATGAAAGTCAACCTAAAGTAGGTAATTTGCATCCCAATCATGTTCATTGTATGCCAAAGGCGGACAACTAGCCAAAGGGACAATAGCAAGTATCGAACTAGGGTCATTGCCAAGTGCAACACTCTTCTAAGTAGAATTGTCATTTAAGCTCATGGAAGAGGAAAACAATGTATTCAATTCATTATGCACCTCCTCATCAATTTTAGTAATCCCCTCATCATCATCCAAGTTAATCACAACAAGAGGTTGAATGATAATGTATAAAGAATGATTTAGCTCCTATTGTGGTTATGCTATAGGATCTTTTTGTTTCAGCGAAGGGGTAGAGTCATCATGCATTGCTTCACTCGAGTTTGGATCCTGATTTTCTTTGTTTATTTCTTCATCTAACCTTTGAGCAAGGGCACGATGTCTACGCCTACGTCCTCTATCACCTCTATTTCTTTTAGTTTGGTTTTCAAGTTACATTTGTGTAGGAGCGGGATGATCAACCACAGGTTTCTCTTCTTCCCTAAGGGGAGGAACAGAAGGATCCATGGAAGGTTGTTCAACCACTTTCACTTTAACTTTGTAAAAAAAAATTATTCTATAAGGAGGTGTGACGGGATTTTTTTCGTTGTCTCTTGGTATTTTGTAGGAAGTAGGTGAAGGTTTTTTCTTAGGTGGGTCTTTGCTATTTGGAATTTATTTAGGTTCAATCATTGTTTCATCAATGATGGTAGGCTCAGTTCTAGGTTGAGGCATGTTTCAGAGGGATAATTCTTCTATTTTCTTTTCCTTGAACTTTTGGTAGGATTTGAAAAAGAAGTATTCTCATAGTTTTATAGGTTCTATAAGCTCGGTCCAAAAGAAATCTAAGGAAATTTTCCATGGGAAGACAAAGGGTTAAAGCCACTATGATGGACGGTGAAAATTTCATTGTCAAAGGGAAAATTTAAGCATTTATGTACAACCAAAGGGACTGCATTCGTGGAGAAAATCCATGGATAGCCTAGCTTCACATGAAATTGGTCTGACTGTGGGATAATGGAGAATGAGATATCTAATGTTTTCGGTCCTATTTGTAAAGGAAGGGTGATCGATCCCATTGTAGGGCAAGTAAAACCATTATGCATCTTGATCCATTCTTTTGGTTTATCATATATGTCTTGATAGAGTTCAAGCAGAAGTAAGAATTCTTCGGTGATCACATTCTCTTTACAGACGAGATCTATTAATATCCCATTAGTGGGCTTGTCATAGATTCGGTCAGTTATGTAAAGAGGGCCATCGGGTGCATGTTTAAGTATATCATGTGAGGAGAAAGCAATATCAAGAGGCTTTTTAGTTCGTCCCTTATGAGGAATGACATCTACCACTCCTACCATATCATCCATAGGATCATATCTATAGGATCATGTTGAACAGTATCATTGTTATCATCATCCATATCAACATTCATCACATAATTCTTTGTAGTTTCGCTAGTTTTGACAACCTAAATGTTATGATTAGGCATAGGGTTGGTAAAAATTTGCAAGTTTTGGTTAGTAGGGGCAATAGACTTATTTCCTTGATCACTAACACTTCTAACAAAAAGATGATCGAAATCAATGAGGTCTTGCACAAGATGTTTAAGACACTTACAATGTTTTGTATTGTGTCCATTTTGTCAAAGATAATGATAATAATAATTTGGTCTAAATTTTAGAGGTAGAGGTTTTTTTAGGATCAGGAGTTTTAACGAGGGGCAAGGTGATCATATTTTGTTCTAAGAGTTGTTTCATTATGTTATGAAGGGTATCAGGTAGGGGAGTGAATTGTCTTTTTGGGTCCCCATAGCTAAAGGGTATCACGACTTTAACAATAGCTACTTGGTTATTAGCATTCTGAGTTGTTTGTTGAGGGGAATTGAATTGGATGAAGCCTTTATTCTATTTTCTAAAAGGTTGAGAATTGTTTTAGTTTGTGGACTCATACTTCTTAGTACGACTAGAAGTGGGTTTTGCATCACGACTACTAACCAAATTTTGATAATCATGAAGGGCAGTACATAAGTGTATGAAGGAAGGGAATTTCATCATGGTAAGCTTATCTTGTATCTTTCTTTGCAATTTTTCTATGAACATCTTATGAAGGTGAGGGTCGAGAACCTTGACATCAATTTTGGAATAAAGCAATTGATAACACGAGATAAAATTTGTAATATTTTCTTCTTCTTTTTCTTACATCTCATCAAATTGGCCAAGGTCATCTTAGGGGTCATATGCACTTGGAAATGGCTTATAAATGCCTCAACAAGTTCATTGAATGAACGAATTGAGTTGTTCGGTAAAGAAGAAAACCATTCGAAGGCAATATCTTTCAAGGACCTAGGGAAAAGCTTAGCCAACAGTTTATCGTCAAGGATAAATTCACTACATAAGGTGGTATAAATGGAAACATGGTTTGAAGGATCTCCCTTTCCCCCATATTTCTCAAATCTAGGCACCTCTACACCTTGAGGCATCGTTGTTCACAATATCTCCAAGGACAAGGGACTTCTTTTGACATAATATGTAGGTGGGCCATTTTGATTTTGGTTGATGGTGGAAACTTTTTTTTGAAGGGATGGCACGGTTTGCAAAATTTGATTTATGAGAGGGTCATTGCTTGTATTATGAGATGGGGGTGAGAAATGTGAAGGGGTGTATGTATTCGAGGGACAAGTGAATGGAATACTTATAGGTGGTAAGGTGGTAGGAGAGATGACATGTGATGCCACAAATGTAGTTAGGGATGCTAGCGGACATACCCAAGAAAGGAATCACATTACTAGTTGGTTGCATTGTTGTTGTGACTTGAGGGTTGGTATAGGTAGCAATAGAGGAAATTGTTGTGGGAGGAGTAATTTGAATTCCTCCTTAGCTTGTGACATTGTTCATAGTTAAAGGATTAGTGTTTGAGGGAAAATGTTTTCCAAAGATTTGAACTATGATTCTCACAAGGTCAAGTCCATCTTCACTTTCAACCATATGATGAATGTTTTCTATGGTGGGGATGGCAGTAGTTGAAATGTTCTCTATACTTACTTGATTTTGTAGGTTTGCAAAAATATTTATGAATTTGGATTATGTTTTCTTGCAAAATACTAGCAACCATTGTTTCAACATGTGTTGCACTACTTGAAGGCAAGGAATTGTCAAGGTTATGGTCCATACCTAGTGAAATAGTGTCAATAATAGGAGTGAAAGAGCTAGATAATCCAAGATTCATGATGATTGTGATATCATGGGATGACATGAATCTTGAACTTCATCTCACTATAGTATTAGCAATAGGACACCAAATACTCATGCAAGGGATACTAAATGCAAGATGAATGCAAATGTGATTTAAGCTAAGTACAATGAAATGAATATAACAAAAACTCTGTAAACTAAAACAAAAAGGTATCAACAACAAAAAAAAGAACAAAAATAGAATTTTAAGTTTTGGAAAATACAGTTTAGAATCTACACTGGGACTAAATTGTCCAAAGGGATGTATGAGTCTCGGCGAGGGTTTTTTTCAAAAAAAAATAGAAAATTTTAAGTGATTTTTTTGTTTTTTAAGTTGTAAGATTTGTAACCTAAGTGCAAATGTAGATTTTATATGATTTTCAATAATTTGAGATGCAAAAATGCAACCTATATGCACTTTCACTAATGCAAGAATTAAAAACCCTAGAATGCCAATTAACTAATTCAAACCTTAATGCAATATTAATGCAAGCAAGATCTAGGATGATGATGCACTCCAAATCAAAATTATGATGTTCTAAATGTAGGTTCACTAAAATGAAATAACTGAAAATGGATTTTCTTTCGTATGGTTTAGTACATAGAGCAAACACAATTCCCAATCATTTCATTAGAGGGAAACCCTACATATCTCAATCTAAAGTATGCAAAGGAGAAAGAGATCTTGCAATAGGTTTGTCCTAAGGTATGATTGTAAACTAATGAGGGGTTCACCACCAAGCTAAGGCTTGGAAAGATAGATGAAATGCAAGATGTAATACTTAAACCTAGTGCAATGCAATCTTTCACTAAATGATCTAAAAATGCATGTAAATCAAAACAAAAAGCTAAGAGATGAAAGGTATGCACCTGGAAACCTGAAGCAAATTGAATGAAGCTTTGAAATGCTGAAAACACTAATTTTAAATCATGTTGGGACTCATACACCAATCTGGGTGATTTAGTCCCAGATTAGGGTTTCTAGGTAGGAACTGGTTTTTGGAAAAAAGGGTATTTGGAACTACAAAAATCTAAAAAATGACTTATAGTGGGACTCACATGCCAGAACTAGCATATTAGTCTAGTTAGTGTTTTCTGGAAATTGCAAGTTTGAATTTTCTCCTTAATATATTCTCTATCCTTTCTAATTGATTTCCGGATCCAGTTTCCTGAATTACAACCTATAGAAGTTCTCCAATGATCTCCAATAAAAGGTGACAACTTTGGTAACTTTAAACACTTTGACAACTTTCTCCAAACTTTCTCTTCAATGTGTCTTCAACCTAGACCTACAAATCACACACTAAAGAGGGGGGGAAATGTTGTTTTGTTAGTGGATAGGGGTTTGCCTTGGTCAAACCCTATTTTGGTAAACAAACCTTGAAATGAAATGAAATAGGAATGGAGAATGATGAATGAACAAAATATGATGTTGCAACTCACCAAACCCTAGAAATAAGTTGCAAACATGTATGAAGTGGCTCCAATGGATGTAGATCTTGAATCTTGCTTGAATAGGATAGATTTTGACTTGAATGATAGCTTGAATCATGAAACCCTACATCACAATTGTTAGCTCAAAAAAAACATGATGAATGATGACTTTGACATGATGCTTGATGCTTGAATAATGCTCTAAATCAA
>CM021109.1:317553610-317683543 GCA_007115665.2 Sequoiadendron giganteum | reverse complement strand
AATGAAGGCATCTGTTTCGCTCGGAGAAGAATCATTGTAGAAGAATTCTTCTTCTTCTTTTTCTCCTCTTTACAATCCCTTTGGATATGACCAGGCTACCCATAATTCCAGCACTTCACCTTGGACTTCTTGCTAGGAGACTTTGATCTCCCTTCTGATTTCGATTTGGACTTCTTGCATTTTTCTTTCGATCTACCTCAAACAGACAGAGCCTCCTTCGCCATCTCAAAAGACTTCCTTCTCATTTCTTCTGATAACAAAGAAGCAACCACATCTTCCATCTTGAAAGTGGTTTTTCATGCTCCCAATTGCCATCACCAAGTGATCCCATGAATCCGACAAAGAACACAACAAGAGCATACAACGATCTTCTTCTTCAATCTTCACACCTATAGATGTTAACTGAGGAATCCACATGTTAAAGTTATTCAAATGATCAGCAATGGATGTTCCTCCTTCCATTTTCAAAGAGTACAACTTCTTCCTTAAGAAAAACTTATTTACCAAGGACTTGCCTTGATAAATATCTCCTAGTCTTTTCCATAAAGAAGATGCAGTCTTCTCTTCATGAACATTCAGAAGAACTGAATCTACCAAACAAAGCCTTATCAACCCCTTTGCTTTTCGATCTGTGAGGTCCCAATCTTCTTGCTTCATGCCTGTAGGTTTCGTTCCAGACACATCAACCCAAATATCATGGTCAACTAGTAGATCTTCCACTTTGAGTTTCCACAACTCAAAATTGTTGCCATTGAATTTCTTAATATCAATTCTCCTGGACGTACTTGTCAATGCCATCTCAATCTATAATTAGACAAATTCAACACCTCTACAAAACTCCCACTTAACATAAATTAACACAAAAAATCCAACCTACCCACAAGGATAACACAACTGACCAGGCTTTGATACCACTTGTTAGGAAAAATTTGATTGCGGAACAAACTTTTCCTAATGTCAAAACTAAGAGGAGGAAGAGATATGCCTTTTAGAGTTTGTAATTACAGTTCACTAAGATGCATATGAAAGAAATAACAGAATTGAGAAATAAACATATAACATAATTGACACTAGATTTACGTGGGAAAACCCTTACGAGAGAAAAACCCACCACACCAAAGAAAGATCACTTGTATTACAGTGAACACAGTTACATACAAGTTACAGACTCTTCTTTTCAGATGACAATTCTATATCATCAACATTTCCCTGATCAACCTTGTATCGAATCACATTGTTACAATGCTTTCATTCAGTATACAATGAAGTTCACACACACTTTTAATCACTCATATGTCGAACTCTCCAACTAGACCCTCGACCGAACTGTTCATCCCTACTCAAGTGGTCTGTTCGTTTCCCACAAGAGAACGGTCATAACAGTTCAATTGCCAATCAGTTCCCATTCTACATTTCTCATTAGTCCAAGGCAGAACACGTAGGACAAACACT
Source organism: Sequoiadendron giganteum (assembly GCA_007115665.2). NCBI lineage: Eukaryota > Viridiplantae > Streptophyta > Pinopsida > Cupressales > Cupressaceae > Sequoiadendron > Sequoiadendron giganteum. The sequence goes on along the minus strand of CM021109.1, from coordinate 317,682,091 downwards.
TGGTTAACAGACTTCAACTGTATCACTCATCGGCGAGACAACAAACCATGTCTCACTGATACCAGAATGCCCACAGACCATCACACACTATATCAGCTTCTATTGGTCTATCACTCAAACATTGGAGAATTCTCCCTGATCTCAGGACCATTGACAAGACCAATGCTATTGACAACAAACTAGAAGGTCACACTGATGATTCTAGCCTCCCCGTTATCTTAAAGAACACCAAGACCGCATATTGGCGAGAGTCACACCAATCGTTCAACATGAGAAGATCCATTAACAAGACCAAAGCTATCAACAAGAGATCAGGAAGTCCCATCGACAACTCAAGTCTCCTCGACGCTTCCATCGCCAAGAGTCTCCCCAATGATCTTCATCGCCCAAACATCTGCCATCAGAACAAGTTAGGAATGTCACTCTGACTATTTTGGTCACACCGATGGTTCTCATTGCCAAGACATCCACAGGGTCATGCCGATATCACCCAGACCTCTCCTGTCGAAATGAGTTTAGAATCTCACTCTGACAGTTCATGTCACCCCGATGACATCCGTCGGCAACACAGGTCCAAGGTCACAATGATTTGATCCTCCAAGACATCTGCTTGTCACCAAGACATTCCAAGGGTCTCAATGATACTGCTCTTTCAGGAGTTCCATGTCAGTAAGGATTGAGGCACTTTTTCCAAGATTTTTACCTGGGCAGCTACGTAGGGCAGGGTTCTCACAGGAGATAGATTTGCTAAACTAGGCTTTTACGGTCCTTCTAGATGTCCTTTATGCCAAGTAGTGGAAGAGATCATGGATCACTTGTTTTTGAATTGCCAGTTTACACAAGGAATTTGGCAGTGGTTATGTTCAAAGTTCCAGTGGAAAAGAACTCTTCCCAATAAATTGTTAGATTTGTTAAAGTCATGGCCATCTCCGTTAAAGAACTCATTGTTTGGAGATTTATGGGTGTCGATCCCATTGATTGTTTTATGGGAAGTTTGGAAGGAGAAGAACATGCATATTTTCTAGGATAAGGAGTTATCAATTACCAGGTTACAATGCAAAATTGAGGCTTGTATAGTGGAACTCTTTAACGCTAGATTGGAAGAGCTGAATTCTAAGAAAGGTAATTTTTCATCTTGGGATTCTTAGATTTTAAAGAATTGGTTTGGATTAAAAGCCCCCATTTGTGGGGGTTCCGGAGGGGCTGCTTCTCTAGAAGAGCCTAGTAAGGTGGTTTGGTCCCCACCTGAACTGGATTAGGTAAAATTGAATTTTGATAGGGCTTCTAAGGGTAATCTTGGTCCATCCGGAGCAGGTTGTATTGTAAGATATTGCAAAGGAGTGAGACTAGGGAAACTAGCAAAGACTCTCTCGGAAGGTACGAATAATACTTTCGAATTCTAGGCTCTTCTACTTGGTTTGGATTTGTGTAAGGAATTGAGGGTGAGGAGAGTAGTAATTGAAGGGGATTCCACTCTTGTGATCAATGCTTTAAGGTCTAAGAAAATTCCTAATTGGAAGTTAGGGTAGAAGTTGGATGTAGCTTTGGAGTTGATTGATAGGTTTGATTAGGTAATGTTTAACCATATCTTGAGGGAGGGAAATTTAGAGGCTAATCTTCTTTCTAATTTGGGTGTAGTGGGTCTTGACATCAAAGAAATAGGCATGGATGAGACTTAATGTCTGTGGGAGGCAAGCAGGCGACCCTCCGAGCTGGTAGAGGGGGGTGGCATTCATTGCCACAGAGGCAGGGAGGTTGGTTGTAGGCGGTCTAAGCTATATTTTATCATGGCAAGTGATGGTTTTCGGAGGTCTTGTCGCAACTATACGAAGGATAGCTAGAGGCAACTCTAGTGCCCAAACCAGTGTTTAGAAGTGAGTGCATATATCGCATGAGGGATTTAATCCTCATGGCAAGGACATCTTGCAGGTTTGGTGGTGTACCATTCATTTTGGGTGGCGACAACCTTGTGAATGGAGTGATTATTTATTGATTGTTCATATCAAGGTTCGTTTAAGTTTTTTTCTGTGCTGACGTGGGTGGTGGCTATTAGTTTCTTTCCTTCCTTTCTTCTAGGTGTGGGCAGTGTAGGGGTGTCGATGGAAAAGTGATCAAAATTTATAATTGAAGTCTCGGTGGATGGCTTGGCAAGATTTGGGGCAGATACTCTGATTTCTTTGCAATCGATGGCATGACAGACTTCCTTCAGGGAGATTGTGGATCAAAGGTTGAAGCGCATTCTGCTTAATAATGATCCTTTGGTTGTTGTGGCCATCAAGATGGTTTTGGGCTCTGGTCATTTGGAAAGCAAGGATTATGGAAGGGATAATTTGCACGTTTCTTCATGTTTTCTGGCTTCTCTCTTGTATAACAAAGTTCCCAAGGCAGAGGTGAAGTTGTTGTTAGTAAAGATGTTTAGGAAAGATTTGGTGGAAGGGGTGAATGATGTTCTTAGAGAAATGATTGAAGGCAAGGGTTGTCTAAGGCCTTGCGATTTGGAGCTGCTTCGGTGTCCGGATGAGACTGTGAAGATTTATCCTTTTCTCCTAGATTTGTGTGGTCTGGGCCTCATGAGGCATTAGATGATAGTGGTGATGGCTGTGGAGTTTCTAAAGATTTTTTTTGGGTTGACGACGGTCGGTGGCGTTGAATGGGCAATGAGTTTCAAGGCCTTTGTAAGATTTAATGGTTTTCTATAAGTTTTGGCTTCAGTTCGGGGTTTTTTTGGTCGGTGTGGGGTTAGTTTTTAGTTCTTGTTGTAGCTCGGGTGGTGCCCTGTTCATAGTATTGTCATTAAAATGGCCATTTTGCTCTTCTCTAATTTTGGTCGGGGGAAGTTGTTAGTCTAGTAAGGTTGGGTGTTCCTCTATAGGTTGGTCTTCCATTGTCAAATTTTGTTGGTACGGTGGTTCTCTGGCTGTTTTTTGGTGATGGATATCTAAATTCCTTGCTTAGCAGACGTTTGTAGTTTTATTAATATTAACAATAAAATACTCATCTTGCGTATCAATTTTTTTTATTATAATGTAATAATATTATATTATTATTAATATCAACATTATTTTTATACATGAAAAAATTCTTAATATATTTATATTATTAATATTATTATTTTAATATTATATTATTACTATTATTTTTATATTAAATTATTGTTATTATTAATATTTACATTATAATTATTAAAATATTTTTATTCTTCTATTATTATAATTAATTTGATTTTGTGTTTCATATTAGAAAATTAATTTAAACACTAACTTTTAAATAAATAATTATTATATATTTAAAAAAATTATAAATATAATATATATTAAAAACAAATAAAAGTTAGATATTTTTCTTCTTTTTATTATTAATATAAAATTGTTATATATTAAAATGATTATTTTTAGTACTTGTCATAGGCGTAGTACTATTGTAATGAGTTTGACTTTTTTTAGTTAACTAGTTATTATTATTAATAATTTAGTTTTCAACCAATCAAAAACAATATTTTAAAAAAATAAATCAATTTTGTAAAATATTTAACTTTACAAATTATAAAAATTATTTCTTGTGCATGTGATTGGTTAAAAAATTATGTGTTATTGATGAATTTCTAGGGAAAGCAAGATAAACATTTTTTTAAAGTGATTTTTCATTTTTTTGCTTTATAATTTTTTTTTAAGAATGATTTTTAAATGTATGTAATTGTTATTTTTTTATTAAAGAAAATTTTACAAAAATCAATTAACTATTTCATAGAGATTTGGATTCACTTTATTAAAATAAAAAATATAAAAAATATCTATTATAATAACTTAGTTATCTATGTTTTTATTATGGTATAATTTGATTATTATATGTTCTCTTTCTTCTTTTATATATATATATATATATGTTCTCCAAAAAAAATTATAACCTATAATATATGGTATATAAGAAAACTTATATTATTTTAGGTCTTTATTATATATAATATATAACCTATTTTAAAGTAGGTTATATATATATTAATGTGGAATTTATATATATTATCTCTATTCATATCTTATATTATTGCAAATAATATTTTGTAGGTAAATAAGTTAATCTATATTGTGCCGGTAATATATTAATTTATCTTAATTTATGTTATATATTTATATTAATATATATTATAGGTTATTTTATTTTTTAAGTTCTCCATTAATATATATTATATAAATTATTATGATTTTATCTATTTATATTAATGTATATTTTTGATATAAAAATCAACAAAACAAGGGTGTTGTCCCTTTAATACAAGGCTCTGCAGCCAACCATCAGCAGAAGAACATCAACAACAGATTAACAACCAGACAACACAATGAACCAGACACCCTAACCAATTATATCAAAAACCACAGCAAAAAAGAGAGCAGGGTAACCATAGTATCAACAAACAGTATGAGCAAACTATCCAGCCTACACATAGCATCGGTATAATTAGCTAAACTACTAATAATGTCCAACGTGAAACCCATGATTTTTTTAAAAAGTTTTAACCAGAGCCCACCCTAGGCCATACCAGCCAGAATAGAACATAAAATAGTCAACATAGAAATAAAAAAACACAATGGCCAGAATGACCATTCCCAATCAAAATGTGACATAACCGACATCCCTAATCTTTCTTTCCACTGCATTGCTTGATCAGAGATATTGTAGCCCAATCCTCAGTGAGGAACTTGAGAAGTTCCTTGCGGTCAGCTTCCTCCTCCACATTGTCAGTGGAATTGTCCTTTTGCAACAAGCATAGGGTGGTGGTGGATCTGTGCATAATCTTCAAAGCAAAGCAGGTAACATCCTGAAGCCGTTTTTCCATATTTTCCATCTTGTCCTTAGGTTTGTCAACCTCCTCCTAGATAGTGTCCTATTTTCTCATCGCTTCCTCCATGTGGGCCTTCCCTTCAGCAATAATCGAGGCTCTAGTCTTAATTCCCTTGGCCCTAACATTGGAAGGACCCAAAGAACCCTTTTTTAGAATTTCAAAAACATGGGAGGAGCTGCTAGCAGAAGCAGAGAGGGCCTCCTCCTCCCCATCCTTCACATCCTTTCTCTTGTTCTCACTTTCCCCCCATTGTTAGAATCAGAGGCCTCCTTGGACTCTTCTCTCTTTCAGGCTTAGTAACTAGTCTACTGGACCTACGAGGAGTGCTTGTTTCATCAGTAATTTAATGTCAGAGTCGATTTGCTGCAGTTTGAATTTGGTTTTCTTGGAGGCTTTAGCTTTCACTTTGGGGGTAGGGGAAATATGTTTCTTATCCTTCTTATTTCCAATAGACCCAGAAATAGGGGACGCATCTTGAGGAGGGGTTTTCAAAGCTGGGTTTTTAATACACTTTTTCTTGCTAGGGCTAGGGGTATCCATGATACTGGAAAACAATGGATTTGAAGAAATAGGGACTTCATCAACAATAATGGGCTGAGGAGGGAATAGGGCTAGGTGAAAATGGTAAATTCTAAACATAAGCCCCTAGTGCAGAATGGTAAAATTCCTTCCCAAATTCATAGCTTCGACTGCATCATTCACAGTATTTTCCATAGAATGCAAAAGAAAAAATGAAATTAAAATATTGTTGTGATTCTTGAGGTGATTAAGAAAATGAAAGTGGTAATAGTAATACACACTGAATCTCCCTTCAAGAGTAAAATATTTCATCATGACCATACACACTCTATCCCAGGGTTCAGGAAGCTACTCGCGGTCATAGTTGCCCCAAAGTTTAATAGGCTTTTCGTCCCTGTGAAAGAATTGGTTGAGGCTAGCCTGGTCCCAAACCTTGCTTGTTTTCTTCCATTTTCGTCCATCCATAGAAAGATCAATGGCCTTAGCAATAACCTCCTCGTTCACTTGAAAGGAAATACTCCCTACAGTCACCCTCTTATCAGCCCAAGAGGTGACAAAATGTTTGGAAATACTTTCATCAAACCCCGACATACATTCCATGAACTGGGTAATTCCTCCCTCCTTACATATATGCTAGACTGTGTCATCCTTCTTCCATTCGTCGAATTTATCAGGCTCAACATGAACATGGTCTCCCCCCATGACACCAACAAGCAAATGGCGATAAAAAAAGCAGTAGCAGAGCAAACGCAAGGTAGAAGATTCTCCCCCATGACACTAGCAAGCAAATGGCGATAAGAAAAAGCAGTAGTAGAGCAAATGCAAGGTGGAAGATAAGTGAGAATGAGAGTTCCAGAGTGATAAAACCCCAATTTAGAACCCACCATCATGAAATAATAACAATATAATAATTGGAAATCCGCGAAAATATTGCAAGTAGTGCCTTCCCACATAGCCAACTCGAAACTAGCAGTTCCCTCATGCGAGGAGTCCATTGCATAATAAAGCATGAGGACGTTAATAAATCCAGACGTCACAAAAAATCTAAGAAAATCAGCGAGGCTGATGGAGGTGACACAAAATTTGAAGGGGTTCAAAAAATAATGAGGATTCCAACCACATGAAACATCAAGAAAAGATACGGCGACGTTGAGGCAAATAAAGTACATTCCACGTGGCCAATCCATTTCATAGGCCTTCTTGTACCACAATGGCCAATTTTTGAAATTTAAAACCCCGCTAAGACCACTAGCAAAGGTTGGCCAACTCCAGACAAGGGCAAAAAAATTAAATTTATTATCTTCCATGGTGAACTGAGTGAGAATCATTCCTCAGGAGGGACAATGTAAGAAAGAGCATTCCTTCCTCCAACAATGTAGCCCCTCAAGATCAATCCCCAAAGCAGCCAAACTGTCAACAACTACATTTCCTTCCCTAAAAACATGCTACAGGGTGAACTCCTCCAAACCAGTAAGGAGGGATCTAATGTCATCAATTATCCCTTGAATTAACCATCCAACTGACATTGTACCTTTCGTGGCTTCAATTATCAAATGAGAGTCTCCCTCAATTTCCAAGGTTCAGACGCCGATCGACAATGCAAAATTAAGCCCCCATAGAAGTGCCATACCTTCAGCCCAATTACTTGTGTGATATTTTAAATTTCCTATGTAGGCAGCAATCAGAATGCCATTATGGTCCCTAATGACACCAACCCCAACCGCTTTCCTATCTTTGGCCACCCCATCAAAATTTAGCTTGAACTAGGGTGGTCTAGGAGCTTCCCATCTTGTGTTGTGTCTAGCTATCTTCTTAGAATTGTCAAACTTGTGGAAGTCCCTAGGAAGTTTCCAAACTCTAGCAATTGCATTGTCCCACCCAGTTGGGGGACTACTAGGAGTCTTCCATATACAAACAAAGATGTCGTCCAATAGGAGTTTATTAAAAGTTATCAACACACTGTCAACACTATTTTCTTTATCCCTGGAGATCTTGTTATTCCTCTCTTTCCACAGGCACCAATAAATATGAGGTGGAATTTCTTGCCAAAGTTGCCTGATAAGGGGATGGTTTGAAGGGCACCTCCAATTAGTAATAAATTGTTGAATATCCCTATGAAACACCCATTGGATGTTGAACTTCTGAAGGACATTCTACCAAACTTGGGAAGCAAATTGACAATGGATGAAAAGATGTGAGATTGTCTCCTCCTCCTGTTTACAAAGAGTACACCTGTTGGGAAATTGAAAACCCCTTTTGAAAAGGTTGTCCAGAGTTAGAATTTTACCATGAATAGAAGCCCACCAAAAAAAGTTAATCTTAGGGATGAGTTGTGGGTTCCAAACCTTTTTCCAACAAATATAACCACCCTCAAATTTTAATCACATATGGTAAGCAGACTTAACCGAAAAGGCCCCTGTGTGGCTTTTTGCTCAAAATAACTTGTCCTCTTTAGGAAAAAAGAGGGAGTCTCACTTTTCTTATTAATGACTGGAGCTCATCAAGCTTATAAAGAAGGTCCGACCTATCTAAAAAAAATTGATCAAGGTTCTTCCAATTACCTCTGGGGGTAATATAGTCTACTATACAAGTGCCAAAGAAGGCCATAGCCCACTCCTTTAGCATATTGAAATTACTATCAACAAGGGGTTTGTCCCCAATCCACTGGTCCTCCCAGAATCTTATCAGTCTCCCATTGCCAATTTTCCATTTAAGACATTTCTTAATAAGTGATCTATATTTAACGATATTGTTCCATATCTTTGACCTAGAGGGGAGACCATTCAAATCAAGAGCCCTAGAAAAGCTTCTAAGGTTCAAATACTTAGAACTCATGATGTTACACCATTCAACTTTGCCCACCACAAGATTCTGGCCAATTTTGGAAATGAGGGCTTTATTTAAATTGGTTAACTTTCTAATCCCTAGGCCCCCATGGATTTTAGGATGGCAGGCAGTATCCCAATTGACCAGAGGCAATATTTTTTTATCTTCAACCAGTAGGTCCTTTGGATTCTCTCTAGCTTCTCCGCCATGGAGTCCGTAATTTTAAAGAGAGAGGAAATAGACCGGGATCCCCTGGAGAGAAGCTGAGAGAAATTGCAGTTTTCCAGCACTACTAAGGAGCTTACCCTTCCAACCCGCCAGTTTCTTTTGCATCCTCTCCAGAATATTGTTCCAAAAAGAAGGGGTAACCTCCTTCACAGTGAGGGGGAGGCCAAGGTAGGTACCCGATAGGGAAGCACTTTGGCAGCTTAGGATAGATAAGATCTTAGCTTGCAAATCCACCTTGGTGTTAAATAAATAGATACTACTTTTTTGATAGTTGATATATTGCCTCGAGGCATTGGCATAGTCATGAAGGAGGCCTTTCCATTCTCTAGCTTCAACCACTAAAGAATTTCAAAAAAGGAAAGTGTCATCCACAAACTGCTTAAGAACCGAGGGGGGTAGGGTAGAAGCAACTTTAATTCCTTGAATCCTTCCCGAATGCAAAAGATATAAAAAATTCCTACTAAGGACTTAAACCACCATAATGAAAAGATAAGGTGATAGAGGATCACCTTGCTTGATGCCTTTGCTAGCCATAAAGAATCCCCAAGGAATCTCGTTGATCGGGATAGAGTAGTGGACTGACTCAATACATTCCTGGATAATCCCAATTACCTTATCATTGAAGCCAAATTTAGATAAAATCAAGTAAAGAAATTTCCATCGGACTCTATCATATGCCTTAGAGATATCCAACTTGAAATCCATACCTTGGTTCCTACTTTTTTCCATGGAGTGGATAATTTCTTGGGTCGTGATAGCAACATCAAGGATTTGTCTCACTAGGACAAATTCATTTTGGCATCTGTTGAAGATCTTGTCCAAAAGTGGTTTTAGTCGGTTGACCAACACTTTAGAAAAAATCTTGTAGAAAGTGTTGCATAAACTTATAGGTCTGAAGTCAACCATGCACTTCGGGTTCTGAATTTTGGGGACTAAGACAATATAGGTATTGTTCAACTTTTTCAACAGTTTACCAGTTCTGAAAAAGTCACTAACAACCATGGTCATGTCATAGCTGATAATGTCCCAGTAGCCCTGAAAGAACGTTGGAGAGAAACCATTCGGCCCTGGGGCCTTATAGGTACCCATAAAAAACATTTTCGTCTTAACTTCATCCTCAGAAACAAGGGCTAAGAGTTGCAAGTTGCCCTCCACACTAATAGCAGTTAGGAGGTGATCCAAAAGTCTGTTTTGTCCACTAGTGGAAAGGAAGCTACCATTATCCATGTAAATCTGTCTAAAATATCATTCAACTATTTCACCAATTTTATTTTCATCAGTAACCTCTTGATTGTCTTTGTTCAATAAGCATTTGATGGTGTTTCTTTTCTTATGTCTTCTAACCATCCTATGGAAAAAAGCCAAATTCCTATCACCCTCCTTCAACCATTGCACTCTTGACCTCTGCTTCCAATATATTTCGACTTCCTCCTCCAAGTTTCCTCTTCCTCATGCAGATATTGTAGAGGATTACCTTTTGCCATTTGATTTTGGATGTTGTCAAGCTTGACCCCAATCTCCTTGTTTTGCTTGAAAATGTCATAAAGGTAGATTTGGACCACCCCCTCACTTCCTTTCTAATGATTAATGTATATTATAGATTATATATATTAGAATTTTTGTATTTTAACCATCTATTTTTTGATTTTAATTCAATCATTTATTTATTTTTTCAATTTATATTTTATAGATTAATCACATCCTTTTTCTTTTTTCTTTGGTTAAATTATTAGTATTTTAAGTTGCAGAATATCTTCCTTTATTTCTTTTAATAATTTTGGTAATTTTCCTCAATCATTTTGTTATATAATTCTTTATAAATATCTTAGATTTATTTATTTATTGTTTAAAAAATTTAACCTTTAACCTTTTTTATCCATTTATTTGTGTTATATCATATTATATTATTCATTCTTTTGTTATGTTTTCATCATTTTTTTTTGCCTATTTTCACTTTTACTTCATTTTCGAATCTCCCCCTCCCTACCCTCTCCCACCACTTAACTCTTCTTAAGGTCATTTTACAATCATATTATTTATTATCCTATTCCTTAAGGTCATTTCTACAATCATATTCTTTATTATCCTATTCCTATGATGAATCACCGAGCCTAGTTCGAAACGTTGATTCAAAATAGCATACATAGTTTGATTTAGAAGTATTTACTCTGTCATTCATGAATTTTGGAAAAATCATACCATCTATAATCATTGGTTTGTTAATATTTAACAATTATTGATTTGAATGAAGAAATTTAGTTGCACTTGTATCTACTATGAATCAAACCTAATAATATAATATAATATTTTATTTTCTAATATATATATATATATAATATTAAATTAGAAATAAACAACTTGTAATAAATAATCATTTTAATATATAACAATTTTACTTTAATAATAAGAGAAGAAACATTGCCAACCTGTAAATCTAACTTTTAAGTTTTAAAATATATATTATATTTATAAAATTTATTTAATATATAATAATTCGTAATATAATAGTTAGTAAATATATTATTTATTTAAAAGTTAGTGAATATAATTAGGTTTATAGTTATGGATAGTGTTACGATCATAGTTGGGATTAGAGATAGGTCTAGGATTAGAATAATGGTTTAGAATTAGGGTAAGGGTTAGGGTTAGGGTTAGGGTTAGGGTTAGGGTTAGGTCATACAAATTAACAATACTAAAACACTATAATTAACAAAACTTACATTTATTTTTATTCACATTAATAAAGCTTACATTTAATTTTTATCAAATCTCAAAAACAATAACTACAATACTATAAAGGCAAGTACTAGCCACTACTTGACACTTGTTACAAGTTGTTTATTTTTTATATATAATATATATATATATACGTCGAAGTTGTTCCTTGTATGAATATCACCGACTGACTTTAATGATCAACAGTTGAGAATGCGGTATAATGATGGTTGACCATTGAAAAAGATCTGACCATATGATGAACCCAATATAAAATAAACAAAAATAATATTTAAAAAATAACACTTTATACAAAGAAAGAAAACAAAGAATTAAACATTGTTTCTAATTTCCACTAATATTCAAAGTGTATAAATTATATTATTATATAATATAAGTTATAATTTATATTTTCTATTGTTTTTTTTAATTTTTAAAAGTATGGATTTTATTATTATTTTACATTATAAAGGGTTGTGGAGGTTAAATATGTGATGCAAATGTAAGAGGGAGCTATTATAGGTCCATGTTGACCTATATTACATGTTGTTTTAGGCACAAACACATTTTGATTTGAATTGGGTGCCTACAAGGCACATTTTGTATGTTTTTGGGCTACATCTAATTAAGCTGATCTAATTGATGTTTATGATGAAGTTTGATATATATACAAGTTTGTTTTGAGATTGTGGACATATAATCTAAATGCGTACATGATCTGAATGCAAGAAGTGATGCGACATTTTATAGAATTTAGTGAATAAGTTGTGAAAGTTGAGAAGAGGTGTACGAATGTAAAGTAGAGTAGATATTTGTGATCTGAGTTAGATGAAGTGTATTAATTTAGTGTTTTGAGCTTCAAAGGAACTAAATACAACATATGGTAGATGCATTTTGAATCGGTTCAAATCTTGGTTGTGTAGCAACAAACCTTCTTTCTCTCTTTCTTTTCTCTGTGAGCAGTGAGTTAACTTGGACAGTGAGTCCACCTAGAAGTGAGCCTTTCTGTAATATCATAACCGGCTATACTATATTGTGAGATAAACCTCATCATGGTTTTTCCCATTTTAGGTTTTCCATGTAAAAATGTTGGTGTTCATGTGTTATGTGATGTTGTGGATTTCTTCATGATTTCATTTCTTATAACTGTTAAATATGCGTTAGTAATTAGATGGTTAATGATTGGATGGTTTAATAGAATACTGATTCACCCCCTCTCAGTATTTTGAGTGTTCAACATGTGATGCTTCAACTATACATACATACATACATACACACACACACACACACACACACACACACACACACACACACACATATATATATGGAGAAAGTATGCTTGATGTGTTCTTTGAGTGGTTATAAGTACTAGGTATTTCTCCACCTAACTCTAGAGTTCAAAGTATAACTTGACAATAGTTATAAGGAGATATCACATTGGCCATTTATTGTTTTGCCTTACCCATCATGCTTGATCTAAGTGTGAGACCTTATTCATTTTATCTATGCCGACCTAAATACCATCATTGGTATGATTTTAGATATTGTACCCCTTTTGTGGATGTCTCAAGAATGTGTGGTTGATGTCTCGTTAAATTTCCTATTTCCATAATTTAATTAAGTTAAATGCTTATATGGACTTAATAGTGGAATTATATGTTGAATGATAATTGGGGAATGAATTTAATCAATTATCGAGATTTGGGTTTATTTGTGGGAGTTTCAAATTTAAGAATGGAAATATGATCTATATTAATTTTAATTTGATTTGAATTTTTTTTTCACAAGTAATGTGAAAATATGCTTTATAGACTTAAATCGTAAATTAAGGGTGGAATAGAAAATTGGATTATATTTCAATATTTTATTTGACTTGGGTGAAATTAGAGATTACATATGAGTAACTAGAAAAGACAATTACTTTCTTCCTTGCAAATTAACAATGAAAATGGTGTGAGCCCTCCCTTGCATCAAGTATTAATGCTTGCACTTTACAAGCATGCCTTAGTGTTGAAAACTCATGGAAACCTTTTAGTTTCCAGACTGGATAATGAGAATCGTAATGCTGGTAATGAGAACTGTAATGTTGGTGAAAATGTGGAACCATTAGAGGAGGCTAACCCTATTGAGGAACCTAACCCTAGGCTTCCTCCCATTGCTGCTATTAGAAATGAGCTAACCCCTTCTAAAATCCCTTCCCTTGTTGCCAAAATCTCTAATCCCTCCCTGTGGGTTTGAAGAATCCCGCTAAAATCTCCACCAAGCTTGAGCTTTTTAAAGTGACTCTGGAGAAGCACATGCATTCCCCTCTTCTCCTGGAACTGCCCAAGTCCAAGAAGTTGAAAAAAGAGCCTAAAATTTAGAGTGAAGTCATTACCATTAGTGAAGAAAAGGAGGGTATGCAATCAAAGGACTTGAAGGATAGGAAGCAGTGTTAGGGTGGTGGAGGCCGTAGATCTGCACGCCTGGCCAAGGCTGTATCCTAGGACAAGAAAGGGAAATAGAAAGCCACCGTCCATGAGGAGGAAGAGTTGGAGATGGAAGAATTTAAAGCCTAGGTTGATGAAGAAAGTGATGGGATGGAATTTGAAGATACTACATATGACATGGGTGAAGAGGAAACTGAGGAGGATAATGAAGATAATGAGGAGGAGACTGAAATTGAAGATGCCCAGAATAATGAAACATTGAATGCTCCTGAATCTAGGAATACTGGCAATGATACTATTGTTGAAGAATCTAGCATTGATTATCTGAAAAGTAGACTAACCTTAATGCAGGTGGAAATGGATGATATGGAAAAATATCTGGTCACATTGATGAAGGTAATGAATGGCCTAATGCGTAGAGCAATGGTTGGTGCAGTGTCTGGGCAAACTAAGATCACTAGGAAGCTGAAAAAGTTGGGAAAGACAAACAACTTGAAGGAACTGGATGAGACCGAGGGACTTGATTGGAGAGAATATATCTCCCTAAAAGGAGATTACTGGGACCCGTTTGGAAAAGCCAAGTAATGTATTTTTTTCTTATTTTTTGTTAATGGTTGTCTTCCTCTTTTTGTCATTTTATTTTAACATCTTAGACTGCTATCTCCAAATTGCTCTATTATTGTTTCAAACTTGCTGGTATATGTTGGACCTGATAATGGTCTTCATAGTTTAAAGTACTCTAGTAGTAATATTTTGTTTTTGATTATGTATAATGGTTCTATGGCTATTATTCTATTATTTGGCCTATGTGCCACCCTGAACATGTTTTTTTATATGGGTTGGTGGTGTTGTTTCCCACCTTGTTTTATTTTTTGAGTTTTGGTTGTAACCATGGGATCGGGGTCCTTCCCCTACTAATCTAATAAAAAACTAGAAAACATAATATATTTTCATTATTTTATTTTGAAAAGGAAAAAAAGGTTAAAAGGGAATAATGCATTTGATTTTCATTTTTATGTGATATTTATGAGGAAATTGGAGAGGGAAATCCCTATTTTCCCCAAATTATTGTTTTTATGATTGGGAGAGAAAATGGAGGGAAAAGTGGATGAGGTTTGAGGCATCTGAATAAGAATTGGTAGGATAACATGCTCATGCATGGATTCGTGCATCCATGGGGTGTGTTTAAAGTTTTTCTCATTTCATTTTTTGACTAAAAATGAGGTAAGTTATTCATTTCTCCTCTATTTGATTTAGTTTTTGGTTGGGAATGGTTTATAGGTGATTAATGAAGTAAGAAATGCAATTCAGTTGATTCTTTATGTGAAATTAGTTGAGATTACTGCATTTAATTTTTTTTCAAAATACATCATTATTGTGTCCAATTTTTTAGTAATTATGTAAAATGATTATTTTATGGCTTAAAGGGGGTGTTGGGAACTTTTTCTACCAAAGCTTATCTTAATTTTTTTAATTTTTTTTAAATTCAATTTTTGATGAAATTTTAATGGTGATTTGTAAAATTCCTAGTTTTTAACATTGAAGGAGACTTAGAAAATTTTAAATTTTAAGGTGAATTTAGGTGAATTGGAATGGGGGATTTGAAGTATCCTTCATTAAATATTTATATAAATAATTTAAGCTCATGTTCAAAAAAATTCGTTGAGTCAAATTTATTGCATTGGTTTTTGTGCCACAATTTAAGTTCGATGGATATGTTGATCCTAGCACTTAGTCATTTTAGCATTATGATTATTGATGAATTAATCCATTATTGAATGTACCCAATATGAGTGTTTGGATATGCCATTGTGTTCATTTCAATGGGTTATGTGATTTGGACATTAATGTGATGATTGATTGTTCTTGCTTTTCTTTTATCATGTGTGTTAAAATGTTTACTCTATAATTGGTGTGAGTGTATACCCTTCTCCCAAGTGTCTTGTGTGAGTGTGTGCCATGTGACCATATTCTAGAATTATGTAAGTAAACCTTATTGGTTTCACATGGTATGGTGGCATGGAAACCATCATTGGGGTTCAGAGGCTCGAGGAGAGAAGGGAACATTGATATCTCCTTCTCTCTTTATTCATTTTCTTTAAACTTAGTTAAATGTAATGTAATTTGATGTCAAAAGGACATATAAGTCATTTTCTATGTAAAAATAATATAATTTTCAAAATAAACTCTCTTTGAGATAGATTGTGATCTACTTGTAAATATTAGTAGATTAGCCCTAATTACATGTCTCGGTGTTGGTGCCAAGCACAATTATAAATTTATGATGATGTATTTATGACCTAGAAGTTAAGATGAACTTAGGAACATTTATTTTGGGTTTAAAATGAATATTGGTGTCTTCCAATGAGTTTGGGTAACTTGCTATTGCATTTGGGTAGCTTGGTTTGCTTAAGAGTCTCCAAACTCACCTAGAATGTTCCGAACTTAGTTTGGGTGGTCTTGTTAATAGTGGGGTGGCCTAGTACCATACTGGGGAAGCTTGGTTGATAGTTGGGAAAATTGGTTTTGAAGGATGATAGGATCAAAATTTCCTCTCTATTTAGGCGCATTGGTCCTGTGTTTGGGTAGCCTCGTTCCCCATAAAAAAATAGAATGTTAACCCTCTTAACTATGGTTAGCCAATGGTTTTCTAGGCCTAATTCCAATGTTGGATAATTTTTATGTCTTGTATCTTGTCTGTGATGATTGTTTTCATTAAATAGACCTTCAAAAACCTAGTCATCTCTCTCTTATGACTTGTTTGTTTCTATAGGTTTCAGGACATCATATGGGTAAACCAGATAAATGAAAGTTGTTCATCATGGTCCCAAGGGTCTATTGGTTTTTGGAGCTTGTACTTAAGTGTATTCATTGTAGACTTGTGGCTTCTCTTTCATCATTTTGTATGCACTTTTTCGAAGTTGTTGGTTGGCAAGCCTAGGGTTAGGGAGATTATGCAACTCCTCTTGTGAAGTATTAGGAAGGTTGTAAGTATTCATGGTTGGTATTATTAGTGTTTTCATAATTCTTCATTGGTCTTGAGGTGTTGTATTGTATTATCTTTTTATTTTTGTGATGTAACACTATAACGTTATGTCTTTGGAAGTGTGTGTTGTTTGGAAGTGACTCATCGTCATTCCAATTAGTGGAGAGTTGTGTCTCTTGGTTAGGCATCCTCTAGTGAAGGTTTTACCTTGTTTAAAATTGGATCAATTGGTTTGGGAGGTGGTTTGGAGGTTGATGATTCTATCATCTTGTCTTGGTGTTGTGTTGTAAGAGAACATGATTGTGTGTTGTAACCGATCGTCGGGTAGGAGTGGTTCTTTCTCTCTCTCTCTTTTATGTTCTTTGTGGTGGATTTATCCCACGAGTGGTTAATCTTCCATTGTTTCCATCTTGATTATGCAATGGTGATTCCATCTTATTTTTGTTGTCTTTGTGTCATTATGTTCATGTGACACTTGTGTGGATGTCGTTGTGTGAGTGCAACAAGTTGATTGCATATCTTTGGTGTTGTAGTTGTTTTTTTTCAAAAGAATTTATTTAATCAAGTTTTTTCTTATGCTTCAGGTGAGGCATTACACTATCTCTCTATCTCTCCCTCTTCCTATCCCTACCTCTCCCTATCTCTCTCTCTCCCTATCACTCCCTTTTTTCTACATCTCTACTTCTCCTCTATCCTCTCTCTATTTCTCTCCCTCAATATCCCTCCCTCTCTCTATATATATCCATTTCTATCTCTATCTTCATACCTCTCATACACTCACACACACTCCATGTTTATCCCTCCCTATCTATATCTATAAATCTCTCTCACTCATACACACACTCCCTATTTCTCCCTCCCTATATCTTTATCTCTTTATCTCTCATCTCTCTCTACTGTTTGTCTCTATCACCTCCTTTATCTCTCACTCTTGTTCCCTCTATCTTTATCTTCCCATCTCTCTCTCTCTCTATATATATCCCTCTCTCTACCTCTCTCTATATTTAACTTCCTATATCTTTACTATCTCTTCATATCCCACTTTCTTATTGTCTCTATTTTTATCTCTTTTTCTCCCTCTCCCTCTTTCACTCTCCTTCTATCTCTCCCTCTATATATTTATCTCTCTCACCCCCTCTATCTTTCCCAGGTTATATCTATCTCTCTATCCCTCCCCTCCCTCTAACTCTCCATCCCCCCTCCCTCTCTCCCTATCACTCCCTCTTTCTATATCTCTCTACTTCTCCCCCTCTCTATTTTTCTCCCTCCCTCTCTATCTAATTATATATCTATCTCCCTTTATCTATCTCCCCTCTCTATCGCTCTCTCTCTCTCTCTCTCTCACTCATATACTCCTTTTTATCCCTTGCTATCCCTATCCCTATATCTATCTTTGTATCTTTTCCCTCTCTCTATCTCTCTTTCCCCCTCTCTCTATATCTATCTCTCTATTACTTGTCTTTATCGCCTTATTTCTCTCTCTCTTTCCCCCTCCATATATATCTTCCTATCTCCACCTCCCCCTCTCTATGCATATCTCATTATCTCTATCTCTTATTAACTTCAACTCTCCTACTCTATACATCTAGATATATCTAGCTATCTATCTCTATCTCTCCCTACCCTCTCTATCTCTCTGTATAGGAGCAAATTTGCACCCCTTACGCAAATTCCCCTTTTACACATCCTCACCTTAGAAAACCAAATTTGAAGGAAAAATTCCACATAAGCTCGTTGCCTTCATTCCACTTGGCATCCATTTTGTGTGTTAGCAAAGAAATAACTATCGGGGATGCTCGCACGATGCACAAACGTCCGCATGGTGCACAAAAGTCCCTGGCAGATTCTTGCATCTGGTGCTTGTAGAGGCGTTAAATTTCTCATTGGAAGTCGAATTGTAATGCCCCCTTCGACCAACTGAACCGAATATGGCCATTTTTCTTCATCTCTCCTTCAAATTCATCCCTCCCTTATTCATTTGATCTCTCTTAGCAATTATACCAAAATGGGGGTCTTTCATCATTTTGGCTATCTGTGGAGGTGGAAACACCAAAATGGGGGTCTTACTAAGGCAGACCTATATACAACCCCCCAATAATTTTCCTCTCTTTTGTGTGTAGGTGGAAGTATCTTGGAGATAGCTGGCATATAAGCACCTTTGTGAGACCATCCTCACTATCCTTACTCTTGCTTATTTTATTTATCATATTTGTGCATACTTTATCTATGTTCTAGTGTTGTTCTGGCCTTTCGAATGTAGCTAGCTAGGCTGTTAGTCTATTTTCTTGAGTCCAACCTTGTCCCTTTAGTCCTCTAGTTGTATGGACGCCAACGCACCTGAGAGATGCCAATGTGCCATGCTATCATCCCAGAGTTGCGCTTTCATCCTCAGGTAGAGAGCCTCTCGAGACATAGAGTTGACCCTAAAAACCAACTCTCCTAGCTCCATTTCAGATCTCGGGTTTGCAGAGTGATCGAAGGACCTTATAATCCTCATCATTCTCGTCCCTCATTTCCTAACTCTCCCTTAAGCTGAGGTAAGTTAGGGCAGCCTACTGCTCTCAACCCTCTGTGACCTGGGGCCTTGACGTGGTTGGTCCCCCTCTCACAATCTCCCTCTATCTATATCAATCCCTTTTATCTCTCTTTATATATTGAGTCATCTCTCCTTCTCTCCTCTCCCTCTCTCTCCATTTCTTTCACTACCTCTATGTCCTTATCTCTCCATCTCTCTCCCTATCTATCTCTTTCTATATCCCCCTCTATCTCTCTTTATCACCCCATATCTATATCTTCATCTCTCCCTCTCCCTCTCCCTCTCCCTCTCATTGTTTATATATTAGTCTATCTCTCCCTCTCTCCCTCTCACCTATCTCTCTCTACCTACCTTTCTCTCTCTCTCGCCCCCTCTTTTCCCCTCTTCTTTTCCTACCCCATCTACCTAATTCTCTCCCTTTCTCTCCCCTCTCTTTATCTCCCCCTCTCTCTATCTCTCCCCATATATCCCTCCCTAATTCCCTCCTTATCCCCCTATCTATCTATATCATATAACTATCTCTCTCTATTTCTCTTCCCATATATATCTATATCTCCCTCTCCCTCTCCCTCTCCCTCTCTCCTCTTATTTATCTCTCCCTCTTTCCATCTCTATTTATCTATCTCTAATTTTCTCTAATTTTCTTATCTCTTTGTCTCTATCTCTCTCTCCCCCTCTCTATATCTCCTTATATCTCTATCTCACCATATATATCTCTCTATCTCTCCATCTCTCCCTCCCTCTTCTTCTATTCCTCTCTATCTCTCCCTCTCTATCTCCCTATGTCTCTTTATATTTATCTCTCCCTCTACCTATCTCTATCTCTATCTCTTTATCTATTTTTCTCCCTCTTCCTCTCTCACTCTATCTTCCTCTCTACCTCTACATTCCTCTCTCACTGTATCTTTATCTCCACCTCTATCTTTCTCTCTCCTCCTCTATCTCTATATATGTCTCCCTCTCTCTCTATCCATCCATATCTTTCCCTCTCTCTCTCTCTCCATCCTCCTAGATCTCCATATCTATATATTTGCCACTTTATGTCTCTCTCTTTATTTATTCTTCTATATCTCCCTCTATCTCTATTATATATATATATATATATCTACTTCTCTCTATATATCACTTTGTATCTTTATCTTTATCTTTATATCTCTCCCTCTCTCATTCTCTCCTTTTCTCTCCTTTATATATTTATATCTTCCATTTATATCTATACCTTTCCTCTCTCTTTATTTGTCCCTCTCCTTATCTCCACATCCCTTTCCTTCTCCATATCCATATATATCTCTATCTCTATCCCCTATCTCTCTCCCCTTAACTTTATCTCCCTCTTCTTCCCCCTTTTATATTTCCCTCTTTCTATCCTCATCTCTCCCTATCTCTCCCTCTCTCCCTATTGTAAACATAGCATGAACCTATTAGTAGTGGAGCCTAATTATCTTCCTGATTTAGATATTTTGTTTCAATCATGTTTGGATCCCTATAAGTGGATACATAATTGATTTGAAGATATCACTTCTCCATTGAGACCTTTGTTGCTTCAACAAAATAATTTACTAAAAATCCTACCAATTGACCTCATGTATTGCATAAATGTATGAAAAAATAGATCAAATTTTTTCCTAATTGACCTTCCACATTCCTCGGCATACCTATTGCACACCAAGGTGCAATTTCTAGTAATTAGTCCAATTAGGAGAAGTTTGTTATGGAGGAGGAGATTTAGAAAGGGTGAGATAGTTATAATGCTAGATTGTTGGCTTTGGAACAATATATATGTATTATAAAATAAAATATAAATGGGATTACGGATGCCAAGAAATGCATGATAAAAAATAGTTGTCCCGGGGATAAAAAATTTAAGTGATAAATTAAATAGAATTGTTGAAGAGTTAGAACCCTTTTCCAAGGTGGCTAGCAAAGGTGATAAAGTTTGTCCTAGATCTATGATTAGGAATAGTAGAAAAAATATCTATAAGGAGGAGAAGAATGTGATACATGCTCATGTTGATATCCATGAGAGACTCTACCTAAAATAATTGGAAGTTCTTGATGCTTTGAAGAAGTTATAATCTAATGTTCTTATCTTTTTCTTTATTTTCTATTTTTTTGCTTCTCGACTATTGTTTGGTTGTTGGTTAGTTGTTAGTGTGTTGATGCTTGTTTGTTGTAAAGGGTTTTATGACACCTTCAAAATTTTTTTACCCCTTTTATCAAAAACTACTTAAATTCAATAAATTTATCGAAAAATAATTAATTTTCTACCAAGCAATATACCCAAGTTTTACTTGAAAAACATCAATAAAAATGAGAAAATACTTGCATTCATTTAAAGAAGGTGTTTCCATAGAACCACATAAATTAGTAAGAATGATTTCAAAAGGTTTCTATCCCTTCTAGACATACCAAGTGAAAAATAAGTTCTATGTTGTTTCCCATAAATACATTCTTCACAAACATGTTGTCTATTATCAATGAATGCCAATCCTGCAACTATATGCTTTTTTCAAAATAAAATCAAGCCATAAAAACTAAGATGCCCATATATTTGGTGCCATAAAAAACTATCACAAATTTCATTAGTGCTTAGGGTTTTATTGTTGGAAAGAAAAAATACAACATTGTGGGACCATAATGGATTTGTTACATATCTTGTAACAATTTCCTCAATGAAATTACCTGTCAGGAAGTGAAAATAACATATTTATATCTAACCTCTAAACTAGAAATAGATACAATGGATTTTTATTAGATTCCAAGAAATTACTATGGAACCAAGGTTAAAAGTATAACAAAAAATAGACTTCTAATCATCTATAGAATCAATCTAATTTGAATTAGTATATCCAACCAACCTAGTCTACTTCAAATGTTGAAATTGAAGACCATAATGAACATTCTTGAAGATACCTAAGAATCCTCTTAGCATCACTCCATCAAGTGTCCTCTTGGTTCTGACATGAATTGAGAAACCAAGCTCATGACATATGTGATGTCAGTTTTGGTAGTAGTCAAATAGATTAAATTACCAATCAACTTTCTATAGAGAGAGGCATTCACTTGTTGGTAAATACAAAATTCTCATTATATACATTAACTTGTATCACTCAATGAATAGTGGTAAATGTTTACAATAGTTGAATAAGTTGTTATGGATTAATAACTTTCCTCTATATTTGAGAGGGATAACTCCCTCATATGATAAATATTTTTAGGGATTAAATTGTGGTATTTTTAACCTAAAAATACCAAGGGAAAGATAGAAAACTCAAGAAAATACCTATTTGAAGAAATATAATAGCACACATATCCTAAATTCATTAAAGATCGAGTATAAAAATTTCACCATGAAGGAAATAAACTACATTTCTATACTTTCATGATGAATTTCACTACAAAATATTTTATATTTTGATAATAATAAAGGAAAGATAACACATGAATCTCAACATATGACGAGACAAACCAATAATAATAACTTATTTAGTATAAAACTTAGAAATATGAATATATTTTCCTTTGAAGATTAATCAATTTGTTTATATTCTCAACATACAAATGATTATTTTCACAAAGAGACAAAGGGAATACAATGATCATTATCAATTTAACATACGAAAAATCAATAACAACACATAGAGCATACTATGACACTACAATATAAATGCTCTTTATCAGTTTACAAAGTTTGACAACTTCAAAACCCCTTTACAAAATTGTGAGAGCAAAATGAACCTCCTTTATAATAAAAATTCTCCTATTTATAACTTTTCCCATATCTAAACTAATAACAACTCCTTAAAATGTAATAGTTTAAAATAACCCTTATTTTGAATGACTGACTTTAATCTCTTTTCAAGAGTGATTAAAGAATTAGAGAGAGAATGCAAGAGTCAACCCCTTATTTTGAATGATTGATTTTAATCACCTTTTGAAAGAGTAATGAAGAATTAGAAAGAGAGCAAGAGTCATCCCCAATTTTTGACCTTCCAAAGATATTGCTAAGTGTCTCCTCTTTTGAAAGATAAATTCCTCAACTCCCTAGCATATGATGATTTCCATCCTTCTCCCCCTCCATGACTTCACTTAATGCTCATATTTCAACCAACAGAATAAATATCTATTGATCTATTCTCACATTCGTTCCTTCATAATTGTCCCTAATTTCATGTAAAGTGATTAGCATTCTCCTATTTCCATCACCTATGAGTCCAAGCATTCAAGGCACATTATATGACCATCCTCCACATAAATATATTTCACATCCCTTGGATCCATACACTCACAACTATAGAATCGAGGAGTTTCATCATTTTCATGTGAAGGGAAATAGTGCTACACCAAATGGGTTGTCTTTGTACTCAATCAATCCATCTCTATTTGTGGGGGTTTGCAAATATTTTAAAAAGTATGGATAGTGGCATGTGTAGATCTTATGACTAGGGTGAATGAATTGTAGAGGATATAACCAAAGCATTATTCAAATGATCGAACAAGTACTTGAACACAAAGTCACTTCTCACAACCTAAAACTGCATCCCATGGCCTATCTCGTGATCACAACTAGCACACATAATGTATCCTCTCAAATGTGAATGAGATGAAGATTAGTTGGGTAAACTCTAATTTGGAGCCATTTCCATACTTGTAAAGTGAGAAAGTTGTTCACCCTCTTCTCGTGCACTACTGTCATTTGTATTTGCTCAAACATTTCTAAAACCTTTCCACAAATCCATTTTGTGCATATCTTGTAATCATTCTAGCCCATGAGATGAGATCTTTGTGAGGTGTTCTTTTAAAACAATGTCAATGGTTCCATATTGTGTAGTATATGACTCCCTTTTACCACTTCCAACTATAATATCTAACATAAATCCACCCTCCATTATGCGTTGATGGATGTCCAAACCTACTTGAAAGATCCCATTGACAAGCCATAGGTAGGATGCTAGCACAAGCTGTGGAATTTGGTTTTATGCCCATCATTGCATTTTCTTGAAATTTTTGGAACGTTTTCATCAAATCCATCTTGTGATCATGGAATTCCATGAATTGGTATTTCTTTGAGTTACTCTAGTTAGCAGTTGTAACCATAACATCTGAAAAAGCTCCTCTATCCTTTATGCTTCTGATGGATACCTATACAAATCAACATTTTAATAGTACTTCACAACTCATCAACAAATTATGAGGTTCTCATAACCTCATAAATATTTTTTGGGGTTGTCACAACCATTATTTTAGCCAACATACACTTCAAACACTTTCTAATTTTTAATGGAATGTTTGTTGATCTTTCATGAAGTTGTAAAAATTGGTTTTGAAATCATGTTTCATATCTGACAAGTTTTAGTCTTTTTTGAATCCAAAACTTTAGTTGCTAAATTTTTCTTTCGTGATTCATTTTTATCATAATATTTGGATCCATTGCAACCTTTGATTGGATGGTTTGAATTCATAAAATTATCTTTTAACTCATTTACCAAAATTTTCATTTAACTTTACAAGGGGGTTCTATTACTCATTCAACATGCTCTTATTGAGCCTCATGAAGAACCTCATTTTCCTCCGCCTACAGACATAGCTTCTTTGGAGGGAAGCTCTTCTTAAAACTCATTCTCTCTCTTCTCTTCTACTCGGCTTGGTTTAATTTTGGTAAAATTTCGGTATTAATCTTTCAATATTGCTGCCTCAAGTCTTGGTCTGCTTTGGAATTACTAAGTTTTTAATACATTTTGCAAGATCTTCATGCAAGCTGTTGATAATGTCGTATTTCTCTCATGACTCTTCTCCCTGATAGTCTTGGTCTTCTCTCTTTGCTCCTTTATTGGCTACCTCTGAGTTTTGCTTCTCCTTTCAGTGGATCTTTCTGAGCTGTTGAGCCTTGCCTAGGCCTCAACTTGCCAGTTTTGGGTTTATCTTGAACAATTTTGTATTGCTCTAGTGGTGAAAGTTTCAATTCCAGGCTCTAGTTGACATAAGCTTCTTCAATTTTGTCTTGCTCCAATATGTGTTAGCATTAATTTTGTATCTCCTGGTTATTAGCTACTTGCTCTTTCGGGGTCTCCATGGAATTATTTCCTTCTGCCACCTCTTGAATGCTATGTAATTTATTTCTCTTCATTTTCGATAAATTTTGTGGCCTTGCCACCTTTATTTAAAAAAATAAATCATTTAACCCTTAGTTTATGATTTTAAATAAATAAAATTATTTTCTAGATCATTTTTAAAGATGCATTGAAATGTTTTTAATCCTTAGCTTTAATAGCTTATGTCATTAAGATGGTCACATAAATTTATTTCTTTGAAATTATAAATAACCAAAAGTAACAATCCAAAATATGTTGATAAGATTTCCTTAGAAACTTTTAATTGCATGAACTTTTGAACATGTGATATCTTTCTAGAAACTCTCATTAGAATCAAGAAGATGCTTTCGCTTATGTATTAACCCTATTGGAGATAAACCATAGCTTTCTATGATGATCCATTATAAAATGGTGAGCTATGAGACAGTTCAATTTGAATGCATTGCTATAGACAAAATGATTGTAGAACTTTCCCAAGTGCAAGCATGCAAGATATATCAATTTGGACCTCTAAAAGGATAAATAACAAACCCAAACCATATCTTTTGTGATATGACTAGATATGAACACCTAAATCCCATGTTTGTGCACTTTTCTAATAAATCATTTTAAGATCTTTGATTGCATCACGTTCAAAATTCTTCATAGATGCAAACATTCATCTCGTGACTACCAATAATAGAGTTATATAATATAGCTCCAACTCGATTAGTTCTTGGCAAGGTATGAGTCCAATGGTGTCAACTCCCAAGAAATAAGCTTAGTAAACAAGTAGAATGTTATATATAGAAATATATGGAGTGCTAGTGATTCCAAAGTCAAACAAACCCTCCATGATCAATATTAATCTTCACCACACTTATATTTTTTAGAATTTTTCTAAGGATCTTGTTTTATTTCACAAGGTCTTTGATTTCAAGTTTATAAACCCAAATTATATTAAAATGAAACTGATCTCTTAGGGTATTTCCTTTCACCTTTTTATTTTTAACATCTTGTACATATGAACAAGATATATTACATCAAACAAACCCATGCAAATAATAGTAAAAATGAGGATGCATATCACTTGGAGGTATAAACATTGCATATAAGGAATAGTAAAAAATAAAATATGAAATGAGAAAAGTTTAGAATTGTCCAAGGTCAAATGTGAGCAATATCATTGAAGCAACAAAATTGGAGGTGGAAAAATAAGTCTAAATTTTGAATAAGTGTGGCCATTGGATTGCAATCTTTCATAAGAAACCTTTGGAGAATATTTGAAACATACTTTTTCTAGGAAAGTACCAAGAAAACAATGCATTGGTCTTAAATTAGTAATTTCAAATTCTAAAATCATAGCTGCTCTAAATTTAGCAAATAAAGAAGAATTGTTCCTAATGTATATATAATAATCCACATAGAGAAAAATAATAAGAAAATCCTCACTAAAATGCTTGATGTAAATATTATGATCTTGCTGACTCTCAAAAAGCCTTTCTTTTAGAGATAAGAGTTAATTTTAGAATACCATGTCCTTGGTTACCTATTTAAGACCACACAAGGTCTTCTTCAAAATGTAAACAAAGTGTTCTTTGGAAAGTACTTCAAAACCTCATGGTTGAGTGACACTGGCATCTTTATCAATATAACTATTCAAAATTTCACTTTTAACATCCATTTGATAAATATGTCAACTATTTTGAGTAGCTAAAGAAAAAATTAATATAATAGTATCCATCCTTTCTACATGAGAAAAAGGTTTCAATATAATCAATACCTTCCTATTGAGTGTACCCTTTTGCAACCAATCTAGCCTTGTGTTTTTCAATACTAATGTTAGATTTATACTTAGTATTGTATATCCACCTACAACTTCCTTACTAGGTGACAACTCAACTAACTCCCATGTGTTGTTTCTTTCAATGGATGCAATTTCACTTTTCATGGCTACAACCCATTCTTCCTTTTCGCTAGCTTCAAAAAAAGTCTCTTGCTCATTAGTTTGCATGTTTTGGGTCATTAGGGTATAATTCACTTTGGCATGAACCCTTGTCATATTATCAAAATTAGTGTCCAACATGAGATTTTGAGGATGATTTCTTTTAGTTATTTGATATTTTTTATATCCCCTTGTCCTTACACATGAGGGTTTAGATTCTGCATTATCAATTATTTTGTATTCATTATACACAAGTGTATGCGAGTCTTCTTGTTCTAGATCATTCACAGGTTGGTTAGATTTTCCTAAATCAATCACAATGTTTTTTATTTTTCATTAAGGGCATATTGTGCTCTTTCATCAAATATGAAAACTCTACTTATTACTAATTTATTTTTGATAGGATTGTACAATCCATAATCTTTGCTTTCACAACCATTACCAATAAAAATGTGTTTGAGGCTCTTATCATCCAACTTTGTCCTTTCATCTTGTGGTATGTGTGCATAAGAAACACACCCAAACACTTTTAGATAAGTGTTTGATGGTGTAATGCTAGACCAGGATTTATTTAGAGTCATTCCATGAATTGCTTTATAGGAATTCTATTCAAAAAATAGGAAATTGTAGTGTTGCCTTTTCCCAAAAACTTTTACCTAGATTCTTTTCTTTCATCATGCTGCTAGCCATTTCAACAATAGTCTGTATTCTTCCTCTCAAAAACACCATTTTTTTGTGGTGTGAATGTAGTCAACTCTTTCTAAATCACATGTTGCCTGTATTACTCCAAAAATAAATTTGACCCATACTCTCCCCCATTATCTGACCTAATAAGCTTTATGTAGTGACCACTTCACTTTTCCACTAACTTCTTAAACTCAACAAACTCATCAAAAACTTTGATTTTTTAACCAAATAATATATTGAATTTTTACCTTAAAAACCATCAATATAAGTAATTGAGTACTTGTATTTAATTAGAGAAAGAGTGTTCATAGGACCACACAAATCAATATAAATGATCTCAAGATGTTCTCCAACCCTTCTAGACAAACTAATTAGAAAAGTAGTTTTATGTTGTTTTCTTAAAATATATTATTCACAAACATCTCGTCTATTCTCAATATTTGGATTTTTATTAAGTGAAACCAAGCCATCAAAAACAATATGCCCATACAATTGGTTCCATATATGACTATAAACCACTTGAAGAAAAAAAGAGAGGGAACATGTGATTACTTGTCATGTGGACTTGTGCAATAACTACATACCTTTGTAACTTATCTTTGATTATGCATTAATTCCTATAAAAAATAGATCAATAGTTTTTTATAGAATTTGACCAATTGATAACAATTTTTGAGTAGGAGCAAATAAAGTGTCAGAAATATGCTATTTATATAGTGCTTAAGGCCTAATTACTTGAAGAAAAAAAGAGAGGAAACATGTGATTACCTGTCATGTTGACTTGTGCAATAACTACACACCTTTGTAACTTGTATTTAATTATGCATTCATTCATATGAAAAAGCTCAATAATTTTGTTCTAACATTCGACCAATTGATACAAAAAATTTAGAGTAAGGAGCAAATAAAGAGTCCAGAATATGCTTAACTTATAATGTTCATTAGTCACCTCAATAGTGTTTTCATTTAACTCCATGTGATTGATTATCCCCTAATACAAAAGTGCTATTATTTTTTTCATATAGACCAATAAACATATTCTCATTAGAAGTCATGTGTGAAAAGCAACTAAAATAAATAATCTACAAAGTATTTTCATTTGTATTTTTGTTCAAATAAGAAAAAAATAAATTATGTTTATCTTTTATAATGTACCGTGCAAATTGTTTATGCTAGCATTCTAACTCATAATGACTAAATTTTTTACAATGAAAACACTAGATATGTCTTTTTTCTTTGCTATTATCCTTGCTTCTACCTTGACCCTTGCCTCTAAAATTGTTATTGCTAACTCTGAAATCATGTCTTCTTCCTCTATAAGTGCTACAAAATTCTCATCTATACTCATTTTAGGATGAGAATCCCTTCCAAAATCATTTTTATTACAATTTATAGATTTTTTTATCCCTAGTGTTGGCCTTAGATGCAAATACTCTCTTTATACTTTATTTAATATTTTACAATCTTTCTTCAATTGTTAATAAAATGCCACTTAATTCATGAATTTTCATTATTGTGAGATTTTTTGACATTTTAATTGTGGAAACAACGTGGCCAAATTTCAGAAGAAAGCTTCTCGTGATTTTTCAATCACACATCAATTATCCAAATTATCACCTAAAATTATCATTTGATTTATCACACCTTCAACCTTAGTCAAGAATTCATTTATTGATTCATTAGGATTCATTTTGATATTTTAATTTTTTTTTTATAATGTTTGTAATTTTATAATGTGAACACCTTAATATGCATTTATAATTATAGTCCATGCCTTTTTGGAATGTACAACACCACTAATTATTGGAAAAAATGATGAATTTAGAGCACTACAAATTAGAAGTAATGCTTCATTATATCTTTTTGTTCATTTTTCTCAAGTTATTCTTTTGTTGATTACTATATGCATTGATATCCTTTAGTTCTTCATGCCCTCTACTAACTATTCCCCCAAATCCTTAAATTTTAACAATATTTGTATTCTCATACCCAAATAAGTCAAAATAGTCCCATCCAAAATAAGAATCGATGACCTTAATGCTATTTTTATATTCGCCATTATACAACAAAAAAATTAGAAAAAAGACTCCTTGCAAATCCCTCTTACCACACTTACCCTTGCTTATTCAATTTTAATTTCCAAATATAGTATGAAAATATTTCCAAAGTCCCCTTGTGCCTTACACTAAACAATAATAAAATATAAAATAAAACCCTCCTTTTGTTCTTTCTTGTATGTTTCCTTAAAAAAATAAAAATACAAAATAAAACCTTCCTTTTGTTCTTTTTGTATGATTCTCTTTAAAAAAATAAAAACACCTCACTCGCTTCTCCTCTTCCCATATCCTTAGAATAATTTCTTCTCCCTACAAAAATGCATGTCTTAGACATGATAACATAATGCCCCATCCCACATATGATGGCATGATGGTGAGATAAGACTGACGGATAGAAGTTTAGGCTCATGCTGTTAGCGAGTGTTATCACTTGTCCCCATACACTGACAAAATGTGACCGCATAAATTAGCATGTTTTCAAAATAACATTTTTGGAAAGCCAAAAATATGGTCATTTTTGTCATTCACAAAGCTGGCCATTTTTGTCATTCACAAATTGTTGAAAACTAGGGAGCTCGAAAGGGAGTTATAGGCGTTTGGAGGAAGCAACAGAGTGACTAGTATCCCTACAAAAATGCAAGTCAAAGCCGTGGGAAGTTAGTAGGTATTTATATTTGCCAATTTTTTTTTCATTTTTCCATCCTACATAGGGATTGTGAAGAAATGAATGTAGGATCGGGACCCAAAAAATCTCACGATAATAATACAGAAACTCAATATCACATAAACATGAAATTTAAATGTAATAGCTTCATTAGATAAATAAATGTCATAACACATCCTCATATGTGTAGTGCATAATCCAAGTAAAGCACATGATATATGATATACAAAATTACAACTTAGGCTCTCATACCATGAAGTCAACTAATTGTACAATCTAGAAGTATAAGTACAAATAATGATATAAGAATGATATGAGAACATAAACAATATAGTCTTTGACTGCCACAACTCTCATAGTCATCCATAAATCAAGAGATGAGAACATGGATCAGGTGATTTTCCACCCAACCATGAAGCTTATGCTTCCTTGGAATTCTTCCTAACATGAAGAGTAATCGACCCTACATAAAATACCTAGCAACCTAGAAACAAAAAGTAGATGAGAATCTCAATGCAACCTAATATATCTACATGCATTTCTAACATGAACATGCAATGTCCTACTATCATGATATGGTAGAGAAACATATAAATATAATTTTCTAGGTAACATTCATCTATTTCAATGAAAACATGGGTTTGGCCAAAGCATTAGAATAAACTAGAAGATCTTGAAAAGAGGATCGACCTTCTCTGTTGGTCCATATTCGGTACCCTATCCCAAAAGGTAACCCCAATTCACATATAGATTAACATGCATATCCAAAGATCATAAAAATAAATACTCTTTTTCCTTTCAAGAAAATGATTGTGTACATCTTTCATTATTTTATCTTTCATGCAATGATGATAATAAAATAAATAATTGACACACAATTCACTTATTTACATGCAACTAGTTATAAACATACAAATTGATCTTTAATGATATTTCTCAAATTCATGCAATAATTAAGGTACATGCATTTTTATTTTTTATTTTTGGCAAAAGGTATAAGGGCCTATATATATATTTATAATATATGAAAGAGTTTTACATATATGTCAATCTTGATAAGGAAAAATCTACCAATGTTACATTCAAAGAACAAAAGTCTAGAGCATCACTGGAAGGTGCGACTAGGACAAAAGAACAAATTCCAAAGCATCGCTAAAAGATGCAACCGAGACAAAAGGATAAAATTATGGAGCATTGTTGGAAGATGCAGCTAGAATGGAAGAACAAAGTTACAAAACATCATTGAAAGATGAAGTCAGAATGAAGGAACAAAGTACCAGAGCATTGCTGAAAGATGCAACCAGAATGCAAGAACCAAGTTCTGGAGCATTGTTGAAAGATGCAGCTAGAAAGCAGGAACAAAGTTTTGGAGCATCGCTCCCATCAAGATATTTGAACTTCTAGCCCTCCTTCCCCTGCTAGAAACCCCTACCAAAATTTCCACCAGTCCTTTAAACTTTCCCTCCATAGCAAACACATAGCAGTTGTGCTATTAAGATCATGTCTGGAATAGGACCCTGCACCTTTTTTTCTCGAGCCAAATCTGATATGTATTTCTAAATCTGTTGCTCCAGGGATTGATGCTCTAAAAACTGTTGCACCAGAATTTTTGCATCGACAACAACATTCTACTTGCCCTTAACATATTCAATATCGAAATCATCTGCCTGTATCTTACAGGTCCAATTTTGATTTTCATTAAGGTCCTACTATTCTGATACCACTGATATATCTCAAGCCAAATTTGAATTGTGTTTTCTAAAAATGTTGTTTTGGAACTCGGTGCTCTGAAATTTGTAACTTTGAAATTTTATCAAAGACTTTTCTTGTGAACTTTTCAAATTGCTGCTTGTCTTTTCTTTTATATTTTCGATACATATGAAGAGACTATCCGGAAGGGTGAGCATATAGCACCACAATTGATGCCACCTGCCAAAAAAATTAGTCTTTATTATTGCCACTTTCATCTTGCTTCATCATTTCTTATTGCCACCTTCATCCTACTCAACCAAGTTGATGAAAATGTGATTACACCTAATTATCCATTGCAGAAACAAAGTGATTATGCATTTATCAACGAATTATAAGTTCCTTTCACACATGGCCAAAGTCGTGGCTTCCTTAGCAACTAATGCATCAACTTCCAAGTATTCTTGCAATTCTATGTCATTATACAAATCAATTTATTTCCCATCACAACCCATATTTTCTAATTTATCTGCCATGCCATTCCCCTCTTTGTAGGTATGTGGGATGATAAAAGCTTGAAATTCTTCCAACAAAAACCAAATTTTCTGTAAAATATATTTTAAACACCAAATGTGCACCTTTCTCTCCTTGCAAGCATTAATTATGATTAAGGAGTCCCCCTTGATGTGAATTTGTGCAATACCCAATTTGAGGGAATCTTCCAATCCTGTTAGAACTACCTGAGCCTCAACCACATTATTCGTGCCCATTGGCAGTGAAAATGAACTAGCCACTATTACTGATCCCAAAGAGTCTTAGATATAGATTCCTTCCCCTGATATGCTCAGGCTACCTCTCGAAGCACCATCAAAGTTGAGTTTGAAAAAATCAGGGCATGGTGGCTTCTATCTGATTACTTTTCTATTGACCTTCACTCTGCTATTTTGATGTAAGCTTTCTACAAACAACAAAATTATGTTTTTCCAATTCTTCAAAATAGATTCATCCCAATTTGTAAACAAGGAGGACATGTTCTTATGTTTCAAAACAAAAGCATTAACCACTTCTGAAATTGTTTTTCAATCTTGACTTTGACAACTTCAATTGAAGAACTTGATTTCTTGAAAATGCGTAAATTGTGTTCCCACCATATATTCCATATTACTAGTGGTGGGATAACTTTCCATACAACTGCAAAAAAAGAGGATTTATACAACAATGGCCAACTAATCTCAATTTCATGCATTATTTAATATAAATGTAATAGTATTTCCATTTTATGCAACAATATCTAATTTTAATTGTCTTGCAGGTTTAATCATAAGAATTCAGTTTGTAACAGGTGCATCTAAAGATCATAAAAATAAATACTCTTTTTCCTTTCAAGAAAATGATTGTGTACATATTTCATTATTTTATCTTTCATGCAATGATGATAATTAAATAAATAATTAACATGCAATTCACTTATTTACATGCAACTAGTTATAAACATGCAAATTGATCTTTAATGATATTTCTCAACTTCATGCAATAATTAAGGTACATGCATTTTTATTTTTTTTGGAAAAAAGCATAAGAGCCTATATATATAAAAGAGTTTTACATATATGTCAATATCTCAATGTCATGCATTATTTAATATAAATATAATAATATTTCCATTCAATTGTCTTGCAGGTTTAATCATAAGAATTCAGTTTGTAATAGGTGCATATTTGTACCATTATTAATAATCTTAATTACACTATCTAATAATAACTCGGCCTTGAAAAAATATAGTTTATTTTTTCCACCCTGCTCCTTTATTATGCACTAATAATTCAATTAGATAAATTAATATAGTCCAAAAGTCAATATTATTGAAAAGAAAGTTGTGTGCCATGTTTTGAGGATTTTTCTATATCATTTTTAGTTTGCATGGATTTACATGTTGGGAATATCATTTACTAGGACAAGTAGCATTATTATATTTATTGGAGAGGATACTTTCAACATCTGTAATACCCCTCCGTTTTGATTCTTGTTCAAGTTGCTTTATGCTATGTTTGGTTGCAATTACTTTGATATTGAATACATTTTGTTATGATGTTTTGATCGCTATTATTGAGTGACAACTATTATTGTGGGATGTAGTTATCTGATTATTGTTTCACATGTATTATGGATTAATGATGTTGTAGAGTTAACATGAGATATTATTATAAGATTATTGGAATTATGATGGAAGTGTCAGTTTTGATGAGTGTATGGGTGAAGAGGACGAGTTCGCATCCCTCGCTTGCGAGCGCCCTGCGAATCCGTAATTCCTTCTTCACGGTGTGTATTACATGCTGGATATATTATATGATGTTGTTTATTTGGTTGCAGGATTGCAGGTACCTGACACCGACTCCACCTGGTTTCACAGGTTTGAGCGTGTCGATCCAACGGTTAAGTTGAACGGGAGATAGTAGCTAGGTAACATGTGTTAAGTTTACACCCTAGCCTTAGTGTGTCGTCAGTTGTGTGTGTCGAGTCATTGTTTGTCTTGCTTTGATGTTATTTAATTCTGAAGAATTCTTGATTTAGAAATAGATATTTAGAATAATTGCATTTAAATCATGTTGATGGTTATTTAATTTAAATAATGCAATGTGGATAAAAGTTTATATTTAAATTAATTAATTATATTTAGTTTATTTAATTAATTAAATTTGATCCAAGGGGGTTGAATTTAGTTATTAAATAATTAAATTAATTAATTAAACGTGATGCAAGAGAATGAAAGGAAATAAAAGAATTAAAATTAAATTTGGAATTTAATTTCAACGTGTGGGAATTAAATTAGAAATTGTAATTAAATGTTTATTTGGGAAAATTGGTTGCAACTTTGGAAATTAATTTATTATTTGAAATTGCATTTTAAATTGAAAGTGGGTTTTTCAAAAGTGAAATTAAAATTGAAATTAAAATTGAAATTAAAATTGAAATTGAAATTTGAAATTGAAATTGAAATATCTAATTTGCTTGCAATGTGAATTAGGGTTGTAAAAATTGAAATATCTAATTTGCATGTAATGTGAATTAGGGTTGAATTAGGTATTTTTGATTTATAAGGAATACATGTTTTAATTTTAGGAGAGAAAGTTTTTAGAAAAATACATTTTTATAGCAAGGAAGAAATTTTGAAAAATTTGCACAAGGGTTTGAAGAAAGTTTGATTGTAGAATTGATTGAAAGAAATATTGTTTGCATTTGTTGGATTTTGGATTGGATTCATTGGAGGATTGAAGAAAATTCAGGAAATCTTTGGAGGAGGCTTGCATCAGAAATTCATCTCTTCCTGTAGCTTCTTGTACCAGGTTTTCCTCTTTGTGTTTTATTGTTCTTGATTGTTTTCTTTTAAATAGTAATGATTAAAGATTTGTTTGTTAAATCTGTTTTAGAAAATAAATTTGATATTAGAAGAAAAGAATTAAACAAATTTACAGCCTTTGCTTGTGAAAATTCTTGAGTGAAAATTGTGAAAACTTTAGTTGAATTTAAATTATTTGGGGAAATTGATTTTGTTGTTATTGAAAATCAAACATAGAGATTGAACAATGCATTTAAAATGTTTTTAGAAAATGAAACCTTCTGTTTATTATTAAAAAAAATGGATTTTAAAATCTGCAGTATAACTATATTTTTCATGGTAAAATGGTCTGGTTGTATCACTTATAACTTTACTTTCACAAACTGGGTTTTTAGGAAATTTAAAGGGTTTTTGCATTTTGAAATTTTCTTACCCTTGTCCAAAAATTGCAAATACCCAGATCATAGTTTTTGAGTTATGCTTGAAACATGAGACTGCTATTAAATTATTTTGCCATGGCTATTCTGAAAATAAAATAATAATAAATTGATATTTATAAATATTAATATTTTATGTATTGTTATTATAATATTAAAATATTATTTAATAATATTTTATATTATAATTTATAATACTAAAGTATTATATTTATTTATATTATTTTAAATAAAATTTGTATATTAGATTAGTGGAATTAAAATTATAAACATATGGGAAATTATTGTTTATTTTAAAATGACATGTTAAAGTTTAATTGAAGGAGTTAAATATTTGATTTAAAGAATGCATAATTTAAAATTGAATTGTGAAATTTAAATTCATATGTAAAAGGTCCAATTATTAATTTGATTTAATTGGAAAAATATATTTATATTTTGGAATATTGATGATAAAGGATATTTTATTTTGAATTAATCAATTTGATATTCTGCAAAGGATAGAAGATATGTTAATGATTAAATATATTTAAATATATTAATTTATATTTAGTATATATATATTGAAGGTATATATTCATTTGAGAGAATAAATAATATTTTATTTTATTTTATTCCGTTGTTTGCAAATTGGGTATTATTAGTGTTCTAAAAGAAATGATTAGTATGTGTAGAAAATGTATAGAGAAATATATTTTTTAATAGAAGTAATTATTTGATTTAAAAGGAAATATTTATTTTGTTAATATGATTGAAGAAAATATATTGAAATGTATATATATATATCCATGAGTATTTTCAATTAGTATTTACTTTGTTTTATTTAAGTGCGTGTAATTTAACTTTGCATGAAGAATTTAAAAGATAAGTTTTGAATGTATGGTCAAAATTGATAAGGAAAAAGATATTTAAATATATTGAAGAATTATAGAAATATTTATATGTAAATGTTTGTTTTAATTAATGAAATTTAATTAGAAACAATATGAATGCGTGGTCAAATAGATAAGCTAGAAGATATTTTTTGATACATTGATGAAATTGCATGTTTTTAAATGGATAGAGAAACAATATGTTATTATATTAAAGTGATTGAATGTTTTAAATAGAAAAGTGAATGGGACGTAAGATTTGGTTAGGAAATGGAAAGAGTTACTTGCATGGATTTGTGTCGATTTAAAAGTAAATTAAGAAGTTGTTTTATTGATGAGGCAATCCATTATGTTATTTAATTAATTTCTATTTAGATTAATTGAATCATTGTGATTGGATTATAAAAGAGATATGGATTTAGTATATCCAAAAGTAGTATCTTCCTCATGATTATTTTAAAGGATTTAATTCTCTGTATTCAGTAAAGGGAAGTAAGTTTAATTGTTTTAGATTTCCAATAATGAAAAGGGAAATAGGGGTTATGATTATTTTAGATGATCTAGTTATCATGTCTTTGACTTTGTCAACACTACCTATTGAATGAGTATGGATTTAGGAAATCCAAATATTAGATTTGATTGATGACTTGAATGCTTTTGTTGCTATGTCGTCAAGTTGCATTGTTGGTTTTGGGATTTAGTGTTAGTCCTAAATTATAAGTCTTCCAGAAGAACTTAGAGGATAAGGGTTGTTGAATCTTTATGCCATCCAGTTGTTTTCCCTTGGATAGTGCATGGCTTTTTTTTAGTTTTACTCGATTTTCACGAACGGGGATGTTTGCACCTCCTTGGTTTAGGAGCGGATTATGGGATCTGTGTCTCCTTGTATGGAGTGACCTTGTGATGTGGTTTCATCTTGTTGCCTCCTGTGAAAGGAGTGGACTATGTGTTGTTGCCTCCAAGATGTTTGGAGTGAGATCTTTTGTACCTCTTGTGAAAGGAGTGGACTATGTGATTGTTGCCTCCAAAATGTTTGGAGTGAGTTTCTATTATTTGTATCCTCCTTGTGTTGGAGTGGTTATGATGTCTAGTTTGTATGCACTTGTGTTTCCCTTGGCGATTGGTTGTGAGTGTGTTGTCCATTAGAAGAGTGACTTTTGATAGGGGCCGGAGCCCAAAGTGGTAAACTGGGTAACCTTCAAAAGTGAGTTAATCAAGTGATAATTAAATTAATGTACTTAGATGATTAGGATGTAGTTCACACTAATCAAGATAATTTAATCCTCACTCATACACACAAGAGATCGTTTAGACTTGGGATGAGTGAGAAGGCCTGAAATGGCAAGATCAACTATCTAGTTCTTAAGAGAGGTAGTTGATTCTGCATGAGTGAGTATGAGTGCCGGGATTCGGTTGAGGCCACCAGGATTACTTGTGTCGGAGCCTATGAAGAATGCCCAGAGGAGATCTCATGACAAACCTTGCGATGACACTCTATCTAGGACAACTGTTGTTAATTATTTTATATGTATGGTTCTGTGAACATACTTGATCTATTTTATGTCTGGAAGCAATGTGACCTATGTCAGTGATGTTGGAGTTATACTTGTATTGTACTTGATTTGTACTTGATTTGTACTTGTATTGTACTTGAGTTGTACTTGATTCGTACTTGTATGGTGAATGAGTTGTACTTGTTAATTTATTTGGTTGGTTATAACAATATGAGTCAGTTTGAGTTTGCCTTTGGTTAGAGGTAGTAGAATCTTTGTCCATGTTACTTTGTTACTATCTCCTAGCATGGGGGGTGGGCTTTCGGGTACCACATTGGTAGGGTGGAACATGCACCAAAACCGTTGGGTCCCCATCTATCTTCAGTACTTGGTGGCGAGACATCCTGATAGACAGCTCGCGGTTCTTGTTGTAATTTCTTGCATTGTAATATTTCAATTGTATATGATACTTTATCCCTCTTTTGTAAGAGGTGGAGTTATGTAATTATAATACATTTGTACTAGTGTCTCATTCTGGGAATGAGTGATGTAACTATTGGATTAAGATAATGTTTATGAGATTGTATTTTGGATGATTACATTATTATGTTATGTGGTATTCTTATGATGTATGATGTTTATATCATAAAGTTCATAATGCTATGGTTATATGTAATATGTATGTGTGGGTTTAAGTAATCCTAACCTTGTAGCCTTAAAGGTTGTTGTTAATTAGTAAGTGAATGTGTATGTTAAATGCACTTTACAAAAAAAAAAAATTGGTTTGCTTATGATGTTAATTGCAACTTCCTTTAAGGTTACTTGGCGGGGCATTACAACATCTACATTTTGTTTGAAGCTTGCAAATATTTGCATTATCATAATCAAATGGGGTCCTAAACAATTGAAAACAGTTTGAAGTTGCGATTTGGGTGATTGCTAAAATAGAAGAAGAGGACAATTGATATGTAAATCAAGAACAAGGAGGTGGATTTACAATGAAAACCTCTCAAGGGTGATTCCATCAACTTAGAATTCAAGCACTTAAATTCAAGGCATAATTTTTAAATAGTCATGTCATTTTGAGAAGAGAAATAAAATAGGTAATGTTATGATTAATAGTGCCATGATAAGGTAATAGGTCGATCCTATGCTCAGGTGTTGGAGAGTAGCATACATGGAAATTCAGGTGTATAAATATTAATAATTTTCTCAGCTGGTACCCTGGCATATAATAATAGTATAAGTGAACAGATAAAACAAAAGAAGGAAAGGCTTTAGTTAATTTTCTAGGTAAATGATCAAGATGGCGAGCCAATAATCAGAAGGAAAGAGTGATAGAGAAATGATAGCAACCAAAATATGAGTGAATAAAGAGATGGTGCGAGTAGATGGTAGTGATAATGTGAGAAGCCATAGGCATTTTACATCAGTTCTTTCATATAACTAATATGTATGTAAATGAATGTCAATATTTAGGGTTTTAGTGACAGACCAGTTGTTATTTGCATATGGACCTTTGGTTGAACTATATTTTGGAAAATTTATATTTCCATAAGTATATAGGAGCAATGATATACTAGTTATTATGGATACGTTTTTATTCCTTTTTCCATGTCGCTCTTTTTTATAGGTTTTTTACCATATTTGCAGAGTGCAAATATTTAACATTTAAACTACTGCTTCTTAAAGATGTATGGATATGTGAATTTGATAATGAATTGGAGCCTTGTTGTGGATATCACTCTTTTCTATTAGTTTATTCTCTTTTTTACCATGTTAATTTGTGCTCCTACTTATGGTTTTTAAGATATATGAAGTAGGAGTTGTTGTTTATTGTTTCAGTCAACTTGTTCCTTTCAAAGACAATTTTCTATGCAAGCACACACGTTTGGGCCTTTGAGGGGAACTATTATTAGTTTTCCCTTGGGGTTTATAGAGAACACTGAATAGAATAATGTTGATCCTATGTGGTTTCTAGAGCCATTTTGTGTGTTTATCTTAAAAGGTTCAGTGATTTACCTTTCATTTGTTACATGCCTTTAAGGGTTAGGGCATAGGATGCAACTTTCTTGTCTTGTTGTAAAGCGCAAAAAACTCACATACTAAAAATAGTATTCCAAAAAGCAATGCTATTCCAAATAAGGAAAGTGAAGCATATATTAAATAAAATATCTACAAATGCACAATAGAAAGTTACAATAATGAGGTACAAATCTCATACACCATTAGGGGTGTTACATTACATTTGTTTCAATGTTACAAGTATAAGTTTTCTATCAATACAACAATTACATCCATGAAGTTATTTACACATTTTACAGATTGGCTAAGCAACCATCCAAGAATAATACAAAGAAGTATATGTATATAATATAAGAATCTCTATCCTCAATCGCCATGAATCTGATGGTCTTTCACAAGCTGAGGCCAAGAGTGAGGTTAAGGCACCTTTTCCACCCAACCACAAAGTACTAAACTTCTTCGGGTTTCTTCCTAACACAAAGAAAGCACCAAATCTACATGAGGAGCCTAGCAACCTGGAACGACATAAGCAAGAGGGAATCTATCGATGCGTGCCTGATGCCTATATACATTCCTAAACTAGAATAAAATAATACTTGCATATAGGATGTGGTAGAGACATATATAACATATATTCTAGGCTTTTCAAAATCATCTATTTCATTGGTATAGTAGCTTGGCCATGAGATAATAAACAAAATGGTAATTTAGAAAAATTAAATTACTGTCTCTGGGAGCCCACATTTCGCATCTTATCCTGGGAGTAATTCCATAGAAATAATAAATATAGTTCATAACATCTCATAAGTTTGTTTAAGTTTCAAGCATTCACTAATCATTGAGTTCTTTCAGAAACACATTTTTACTCCAAGTTCGTTATTTTGGTTTGCATGTCCAACTTTAATTACAATTCCAATGAAAGTGAAATAATCTATAAGAATAAAAACTTGTTTATATTTAATTCTAAACTCAATCTAATCAATTTACTTATATTCCCAGTGAAAAATAGAAAATATATGTATTTATATATATCTTTCCATTTGCATAGTAAATTCTAATAATTCGTTCTGTATAAACAATTTCTAATTGAATGGTTCTATAAAAGAAAGATAGATTTATATTTATATATATATTCAAAATGAGTACTTTCTAAATCAGATATATATATATATATATGTATTCATTTCAAAAAATAAATCTTGCTCATACACATATATGTATATATACATATGTACATATACATTTATATTACATATTCAAAAATATATTGTTTAACATACAAAAGTTATCATAGATCAAATGGAATGTTTTTAAACAACAATATATACCGCAATCATACAAAAATTAACATATATATATATATATATATATATATATATATATATTCGCAATCCAACCATCTCAAAAAATCGTTGTCACAGGGTAATAAGTGAAGGTTTTAGCAAATTATAAGTTGAATAAGTGAATTGAATGCTTCCCTAGCAAGCCAGCTGTGAGGAGAGGGCGACGACCACCTCATGGGTGCCATTATGGAAGGGTTGTGCCCTTTCCACATGCCACAACCTATGGAAGGGTTGCTACCTTCCAGAGTGCAGCCTCCCACAACCAAGGTTGTATAAAAAAACTAATAAATTCTCCTTTTAAAAATACTTTCATTAATCCTTACTTTGATTCGAACGAAAAACAACGACTTTAAAAAGAAGTGTAACACCCCTCCGTTTTGCTTTCTGGACCGGAAAGTGTGTCCTTGTTTTGCTTTGATTGATGTTTCTGGATATTCAGATACTATATTCTGTGTGTTTATTTGATCGCTATTTATCAAGTGACGAACTATCATTGTGTGATGTGGTTTATTTGATGATTTGTTTTACATGCTTTAATTGGTGTAATGATGTCAGTGGATATAACATGTAATTGCTTATGAGATTATTGGATTATGATGGAAGTGTCAGTCTAGATGAGTGTATTGGTGAAGGGGACGGGTTCACATCACTCGCTTGCGAGTGCCTTGCAGTTCCGTGATTTCCTCTTCATGGTGTGTATTATATGCTTTTATATTATATGATGTTGGTTACTATGTTTTCAGGTTGCAGGTACATGACACCGACTCCACCTGGTTTCACAGGTTTGAGCATGTCGATCCAACGGTTAAGTTGAAAGGGAGATAGTAGCTAGGTAACTTGTGTCAAGTCTACACCCTAGCCTTAGTGTGTCGAGTCGTTAATTGCCTTGCTTTAATCTTATTTAATTTTGAAAGGATTCTTGTTTTGGAAATAAATACTTAGAATAATTGCATTAAATTATGTTGATGGTTATTTATTTAAATTATGCAAAGTGGATAGAAATTATTATTTAAAGTAATTGATTAAATTAAATTTAATCCATGGGGATAAATTTAGTTATTAAATATTTAAATTAATTAATTAAATGTGATGTTAGAAAATTAAAGGAAAGGAAAGAATTAAAATTAATTTCAATTTGTGGGAAATTAAATTAGAAATTGTAATCAAACGTTTATTTGGGAATTAAATTTGAATTAGAAGTTACTAAATTATATTGGGAAATTAAATGGAAATTAGTTTCAATTTTGGAAATTAATTTATTAATTGGAATTAATAAATTGCATGCAAATTAGATTTGGTTGTTTTTTAGATATTTTTGATTGAGGACTGAAGTGCATGTTTTAATGAAGAAGAAGAATTAATTGAAAATTAATTCATTCATTCAAGAAGGGGATTTTGAAAAGAGAAAAAGTTTTCTTGAAAGCAGAGAAGAGTTTTTGGGAAAAATTGCATAGAGAAGGGTTTGAAGAAATTTTCGATTGTAGAATTGATTTGAGGAAAGTTTGTTTGCATTGGTTGAGTTTTGGGATTGGATTCATTGCACGGTTGAAGAAAATTCAGGAGATCTTTGGGGGAGGCTCTGCAACAAATTTTACATTACCTGTAGCTTCTTAAATCAAGTTTTCTTCTGTGGTTATTTTATTGATCTTTAATTACATTTAAAAATGTAGAGATAAAGATTTGTTTGTTTAAATCTGATTTAGAAAAGAAATTTGTGATTAGAAGAAAGAAAATAAATAAATAAATTTAAAGCTTCTGTTGTCGAAACCTCTGTAGAATTTAATTTATTTGAGGAAATGGATTGTTTTGTTATTTAAATCGAACCTAGAGGTTAAACAAAACATTTAAATTGTTTAAAGAATTTAAATCTCTGTAGAAAACAAATTTGTTTTGAAAAACTTCTGTAAAATTTTCGATGGTGAAATTTAGAGGATTTGAAAAACTTCTGGTTTTAATTTAGATCCATATAGTTTTATTGTTCATGAATTCAAAAAAATGGTTTAATAGAATTAGTTTTAAGGCTCTATGAAATTTGGGTTTTCTGGAAAAGTTTTACATTTTCACTGTAGGTGAGTATTTTCACCAAATTTCCTCAATTTATTTATTATA
The DNA here is from genome assembly GCA_007115665.2 of Sequoiadendron giganteum. Lineage (NCBI taxonomy): Eukaryota > Viridiplantae > Streptophyta > Pinopsida > Cupressales > Cupressaceae > Sequoiadendron > Sequoiadendron giganteum. The sequence goes on along the minus strand of CM021109.1, from coordinate 317,638,286 downwards.
TTAAATCTGTTTATATATATATACATATGAATTTATATATATATATATATATACAGTTTTGATTGTTTAAAAATACTGATGTTAATTTCCGTCGCCGTACGACCGACGTTTTTTCTGTGATAATGGGAAGTGAAAATTCAATTTTCTTTCAAACGAATGTTGGAAGTGAATATTTTATTCGCTGTATGTATTGGGGTTTTTTAGATATTATGGGAACCGTCGCTGCCATTGGCAGTGCCCTCCACACAGTGTGGAGGGAGCGCTGCCAAGGGCAGCGCCGCCCCTCACTACATGCGGCCGCCCAAGGTTTGGGGTTCGGTTGTGCATAGCACAACTGCCCCCAAACATTGGGGCCCTATGTTAACAGCGAACCAACGAATTAATAAAATTTGCTTTCTTTGTATTTTTTTTGGTTATTCCAATGCATGTTTCGGGAATAGTGTATAATTTTGTAAAATAAATCCGCTGTCCTGCATTAGGTTTGAATGGCTTTTGATGAATAATTTGAATTTAATAAAATATACGATATTTATTTATAATGAAAATTTAATAATATTTAATATTGTATTCAATTTATTAGATAAGGAAATGATCAATAAATATAGTGTGTAAATTGAATAATTTGTAAGAATGTTTTAAAACATTGTAGTTGCATTTAAATATTTAGATAACACAAGCAATTGGAAAATTATTTATGGAATACTAATTTATTTTATCAAATAATGTATTTGTTTAGTAAAATATACAAATATATGTAATGTTGTATTAAAGGAATAATTATAATTCCATGTTTATTTTAAAATAAGAATATTTGGATACATGGATATAAGGCATGAGTAACATGAGCAAGTATATTTAAATATATAGTTTAATATTTTGTCTTATATTAGTTAGATGCATGTAATTTAGTATTGCATGGAGATTTTAAGAGATAAGTTTTGAATGCATGATCAAATAGATATAGAAAAAGGATATTTTACAAATTGAAGATATTCATGTTTTAAATAGAGAATTGAAAAGATATAGGTTTTGGATAGAAAATTGAAAATAGTATTTGCAATAGTTTTATGTTGTATTAAAAATAAATTTAGGAATTGATTATATTGATGAGGCAATTAATTATTTTATTTATTAATTTCTATTAGGGCAATTAAACCATTGTGATTGGAGTATGAAAGAGATATGGATTTAGTATATCCAAAAATAGTAAGATCCTTGTGATTGCCTTTTAGATTTATTTTCCTCGTATTTCGCAAAGGGTTGTGAGTTTTAATTGTTTAAGATTCCCTATTATGAAAATGGGAAAGGGGTATATTGAAGAGCACAAAAGATTTACTGAGAGGGAGGGGTGAATCAGTAAATCAATCACACACTTTTATTTCTTAATCTTTTTCAAACTTATTACACTCAACTTTTTGATATGAATCAATTTCCCCAAGTTGACACAACTTTATTGAAATAATATTTTTCAAAGTAGGCACCAACCTACAGATTTACAAAAGGATGATTTAGTAGAGTGTAACCTACAAGGAACACCTAGACCTTTACAAATTTAGTAGGCACCTACCTACAAGGAGCACCTACCCCTAGTGCAAAGTATAAAACCTTGACTTGATGGATGTAAGACTGCCTTCAATCTTATCTGCACAAACCCAACTCTCCAATCTGCTCTATGTGATAAATGATATCACTCTAAGCCCACACAAGGAGATGGGAATCTTAGACTGATATGCTAATCTTGAACAACGATCACATTCCACACCTACTTGAATCATATTTATTCATAGTTTGATCAATGATTATGACTTTTTGTTCAAGAGATGTGTCTCTTACAAACAGATTGCTCCTTTTAAACAGACGTATCACTTCAGAACTGGATTTTTATTAATGTGCCTCTTCATCACAACAGATCGCTCCTCCTTGAACAAACATGTCTTTTCAAAACTGACGTTTTATCTTACATATGAACTTTGAATTAAATCGCACCTTTGAAGACACATCTTTAGATGCGTCCTTTTGTTAAGTTTATGTCTTCTTAAATTACATCTTAATACACACATCTTTTCACAAGAAGACAAATTCTTTATGCACATTCCTCTTGAAAGACTTTGCACCGTTTGATTTTAACCAAGTCGAGAAAACACGACATTTATATTAAACTACTTTTATGTTAAGCTGCTGGTGTTTCATACGTAGTTTGTGTCTTAATTAACACGTGGCTTTTATTTTATTCTTCATATGCACCTTCTTAACATGTTACACTCAGATCGTGTTTTTTGTTTTACTCCAAATTACATTTTAATATTTGTGAGACTAGTGTTAGTTCTTTTCATGCTTTTGATAACATATCGAATATCTCAATTTGATTTATCCAAATCTGAACTACGAACCTGAGCATAAGTCTGAATCTGAAGAATATCTCATCCACAGAATACGTCTTAAATTGAGAAATTGTCACTTATCTTCTTAACAGGCTTGACTACAAATTCTGAGTGATCTGATTAAGATCTTTAGACTAAATATACATCATACCATGATCTTCAAACTGAATATACCATGTTCTTCATTTGACATCAATGACTGCAATGAGCAATCTGTAGGATTTCATCAATCTCAGTAATCACAACAGACTCCATTAATTTCTTGATGCTTTCTTGATCATTTCCAACTCCATTAACCTCTGCAAACTTCATGATTGTAATTAGCTTTGATCACAACACTTGTGCCTTATGATATTCTTTTCTTGAATAATGTATTTCAAACTGATATGAACTGATTGAATGAACTTGAATGATCCATGGTCTTTGTATCTTGTTTGGTTATATCTGCATGATTTGTGGTGTTTGACAACAATGACAATTTGACATCAATGGCAACATTTCCAACATATATGAGATTTTGAGTTAACCTTGTTAATGTGTCTTTGAATTTGTCAACGTTACCTATTGAATGAGTATGGATTTAGGAAATCCAAATATTAGATTTGATTAATGAATTGAATGCTTTTGTAGCTATGTCGTCAAGTTGTATTTTGTGATATGGGATTAAGTCTTAGTCCAATATTGTAAGTCTTCCAGAGAATCTTAGAGGATGAGGGTTGTCGATTCTTTATGTCAACCAGTTGTTTTCCCTTGGGTAGTGCATGGTGTCTTTTCAATATTCACCCGGTTTCCACGAACGGGGATGTTTTGTACCTCCTGTGAAAGGAGTGGACTATGCGTTTTATTGTATCCAAGATGTTTGGAGGGAATTCTATTATTTGTCCTCCTAGAGATGGAGTGGTTTTGATATCTAGGTAGTATGCACTTGTGATTCCCTTGGTGATTAGTTTGTTTGTGTGTTGTTGAATAGATGAGTGGCTTCCATTAGGGGCTAGAGCCCGGAAGAGGTAAGATATGGGTAACCTATGGAAGTAGTTTAATCAAGTGATAACTAAAATTATAAATTTGGGGAGTACTACACACTAAAAAGATAAGTTCTAGCTTCACTCATAGTCAAGTGCTAGTTAAGGCTTGGAATGAGTGGGAAGGCCTGAAATGGCATAGTCATCTATCTTGTCTATATGAGAGGTATTTGATTCCGCATTAGCAAGTATGAGGGTTGAGGGTCAGTAGAGGCCACCAGGATCACCGGAGCCTATGAAGATCCGCTGAGGGTAACTTATTATGAGTTGTGCGATGACACTCTGTCTAAGACAACTGTTAGTTGGTATTTATGTTATGTGTATGGCTCTCTGAACATACTTGATCTATTTTATGTCTGGAAGCAATGTGACCTATGTCAGTGATGTTGAGTTGTACTTGTTTAGTTCATTTGTCAGTATGAGTCAGTATGAGTCTGCCTATGGTTAGAGGTTGTAGATCTTGTCCATGTTATGTGGTTACTATCTCCTAGCATGGGGGGTGGGCCTTCAGGTACCACTTGGTTGGGTGGAACATGCACTGTACACCGTTGGGTCCCTAGTTATCTTCAGTACTTGGTGGCGAGACATCTAGATGGACAACTCGCGGTTCTTGTTGTATATTCTTGCATTGTAATATTTATATTTGTGTATGTTATTAATCCCTCTTATGTTTATGAGGTGGAACATTGTAATTGTAACACTTATGTACTATTGCCTCATTCCGGGAATGAGTGATGTAACTATTTGATTATATTAACGATTATGGAAATTGTATCTTGGATGGTTATCTCTTTATGCATGTTATACTTTTATGATGATTTAATACTCTTTGCTTAATGTTATTTAATGCTATGGTTTTTGTTATTGTTGGTGTGGGTTTAAGTAATCCCAACCTTGTAGCCTTAAAGGTTGTTGTTAATTAGTAAGTGAATGTGTATGTTAATTACACTTTATAAAAAAAAATTAAAAAAAATGGTTCACTTAAGTCATTAATTACAACTTCTTTTAGGGTTACTTGGCAGGGCATTACAAGAAGTTTGTGATTTTTTTGTTTGACAAATTATATATATATATATATATATATATATATATATAAATATATTCAATGCTATTGACAGATAGTATTAAATATATATATATATATATATATATATATATATATATATATATATATATACATACACACATACATACATACATATATTTATGTATATAAATAATGAAAAGAATAAAATTATGCAGTTACAGTACAACCAAGAAACTAAATTTCTCATACAGAAATATGATTTGAACATCAAATGCATAGTTACTATTGATATAGTCAATTTGGTGTAAATAAAGAGATTTATCCTTTTACACTAACTGAGATTGTACCAATCGTTTATTCTCAGAAACAAAGGTTTAAAAAAAAAGAAATTGCATAAAAATCTAGTTAAACGCTATCCTAATTGGCTCTTTGTTCTCCTCTCTTTTCCATTGTTCTTCTTCTACTTTTCTCAATTTTCCCAACTCTATTATTCCTGTTTCTGTTTTGTTTTTGTAGATTGAAATTTGAGAAAAAATGAATCTAGTGTTCTAAACGAGACTTCTATTTTTTTGAGAGAATGAGAGATTATCCTCTTTTAATATTTTCTTTCTCTTTCTTCTATCTTTGTTTTGCTTTGTTTTTGTGTTTTATTTTCCAAATTTAAGTTCTTTTCTCCTATTTTTCTATTTTTCTATCGTTTTCTTTCTCATTGTTTTGTTTTCAAAAAACTTGCTTTCTTTTCAATGATTTATTTCAAATTTATCCAATAAAACTAATTTTTAATAACAAGCATGATTTATTAGCCATGCATCACATTTATCCACAAAACAATAAATAATAGTAATTTAATCTTCAAATAAAATCAAGAACTAAAATAAATTAAAACTATCTTTTATTTTTCATGTGCATTTAATTTTACCACCAATTAATTAAATAACCAACTATGAATTTCTAATGCAACTATATGTTTACTAAATGTTTGTGTGTGCGAGAGAGATCATTCCATCTTGACCTTGCCAGGTAGCTAGCCTCCTCTACTTTAACCGCACCCTTGGTCTTTGACAACCTGCAACTGTCACGACCCCTATTTTATGATTCACATTTTAAAATGTCTTTTTAAATTAATTTATAAGGAAGTAAAAGTGCAAAGGGATAAATAAATAAATTATATTTTATTTAGAAAATCCATTTCTCCATTTATTGATAATGCTTGTTATTTAGAGTAAATAATTTAATTAAATGAAAATACTTTGTTATTTAGGAAAACAAATTATCTATTGTGCAAGTAAGTAATATTTCATTATTGTTTATTTGAATAAATATATTTATTGCAAATTAAAAAGGCTTATTTACTATTTTGAGGATAAATACTTCATTTTTAATTAAACAGGCATTTCTTATTAATATTTAGGGAGATAAATATTGTGCATTGAAAATAAACATTATTATTTTAAATTTCAAGTTAGATTTTGTAAATAAAAAGAAAAACTTTAAATAAAGGAAAATTCGTTTTCGGAAACATAATGGTATTTACAATCTTTTATGGTTTTGGGCTCTGCAAAAACTGGGAAACAAGAGGGCAAGAAAAGGGGTTTTCTTTTTATCTATAGCTTTGCAAAATAAAAATAAAAAAAGGAAAGGGAAAGAGGATATAGGAAGCACTAGGGAGCAAAAGGAAATTCTATAGCTGGGGTTTTCAGCAATCAAATTCAGGGGAAAGCGAACTCCAAGTTTTTAATCTATTCCAATGCATTTAAATTTCAATTGTAAGCATGGAAGAATTCATTGTGAAAGATTAAAAGAATCTCTTGAAAATTGACTATTCATGTTCACTGAAAATTGGATGTTTTCTGTATGAAATTCATTGTTTCAGCTGTGCAATTTGTTCTTTTCTCTCTTTCTGTTGTATATAATTTTGAATATATTTATATATTTACAAATATATAAATATATCTTATTTTATATTTGTGTTTACCCAACTATTGCAAGTTTCTGAACTGGAAACGAAATCCAGATTATGTGAATGAAATAAATAATTAAATATATATGTAATACACATATATTTAATTATATATACATATATATATATATATATATATATATATATATAGTTATTGATATTTTCTTATTTGAAAATTCCAAATGGAATCGAAAACCAGGGAGCAAGTGTTAATATTGTTATTTATTTTAGAGACTATTTAGAAATGAGGGGACGCTGCTCCACAGCCCGCGCCCCCCATAGGGGAGGATAAAAATCTGTTACTTTGAGTAGTAATATATGGAATAATGCAAAACAATAAATTGATTATATATATATATCTATTTATAGAGGTATTTATATTTACATGTATGTATCTTGAAAAATATGGTATATATATATATAAATATATTTATACATTCAAAAATAGTCATATATATATATATACAAATATATGAATGTATATATGTATCTATATATACAGTCATAAATATACATTAATATATAAATATAAAATATCAATACGAAAAAGTTGAAATTACATGAACATAGTAAATGTTGAGAGTAATAGAGAAAGAAATCTGAGTGAAATAATAGATATTTTATTTCTGTTTTAGAATTGATAAAGTTTTGTTTTCAGCTTGAATACCACTGAATATGTGTGTAAAACTTGAATATATATATATATAGCAGACAATAGATACACTTTTAAATCTAAGTATTTCTGAATACATATACATTTATGAAGTTGGGTGAGTTTCATTTAAAAAAAAGCATTTTTGCTCAAATTAATCAATTTGTGATAGTTGGCTCAACCATTTAAATATAAATCAGTTGAATGGTTAACTGAAAATAAAAAGTAAAATATGCATTAAGGAGAAAGAGAAGTGGATTGTGCCTTTAAGAGTTATCAACCAGATGCATAAATCTTTCTTTGTAAACTAAATCTTTTGGGAAACTTCGATATGCAATGTGTTTTTCCATGAAAATATGAATTAGCAATTACTTGAATCTTCTTTTAAAATTTGATATGAAATCATGCATTATTATTTTCATGAATGCGTTTATCTGTAAATTGCTCTACTCTTTACTTGAAAACGTTTCTACCAATTTAAACAAATTCATTCATTATTTTAGAGTAAGATATTTAAATGGAAACATAAGATTTTATACTTGAAATCAAATAGAAAAGAGTGCAAGTGCGATTAACTTCTCTTATTACTTGGAGGATTGTGGTTGATTTTAATGAATTCCTTGACAAATGTAATAAAATCGAATGTAGAATTATTTTCCTATGAACTGATTTTCTTATGAAATTAGATAGCAAACTTGGAAAAGTAACTGATTTCAAAAAGATACTTGAATGCATATACAAAATCCATCATTAGTATTAGGCATATCCTAGAGACACCTTACTACATTAATCTCAAATATTATACCAAATTCTTTACTGTAAGGTTATTGTAAATCCATGATTTAATGAAGAAATTAACTTGAAAGGTCTAAACACTTAAACTAGGGATTGAAAATCTCTCCATAATTGATTCTCTTGTATATCAATAACATGATTTAATCTTTTTAAAGAAATTTCATAAATAATTCGAAATGATGCATTTATAATGCATGTATGCCTTGACTTCTTAGTAGCTCATGTAGAATGCTAAATTTAGTCATTAATGCATAAATATGTAAGCATGAAATGTTTGATTAGATTTGAAAAGAATGACCTTTATTTAAAGCACGAAGTTGTAAATATCCTAGAGATCAACTTGCTTGTTAAATATTAGATGCATGAAGGAAAGAGGTGCGAGTCTAAATTTACATTTCTTGTCAAAAGGACCTTATGATTGTTTTAAAAGAATATAGAAGTATAGAATTTATAGTACATCCCTTGAATGATAATTAAGGAATCTTATTTATTTATTGTAATTACTCATTTAGTTGATCTGGAGTTGCATTTGCATAAGAATGTATACTCATATATATATTCATTAGCTTATATATGTATTCCCATACATACATGAGCTATACCTTCTTAACTCTTTTATAGTATTATTATTCTTTTATTATTGAAACCTCCATGAATCAACGAGTTTAGAAGTAAGCATTCTTGTTATAATTGCATAGGCATGTGTGCCTCCTAATAGGCTTAGGATTACTTTCATGAAACTTTATGTGATTGGTTTATGGCTATCAATGTATGTAAGGCCTCACCTTGTATGCAACTAATACAACCCTAATGTACTATGTGTATTCTATTGATTACTAGTGAATCACATTGGAGATGCTGAATGAAGTGTATTATTATTAATGTATTATATTAACAAACGTATTTGGACTCTCTAATACATCAAAACGAGAACATGTTTATATAACAAAATGGAATTGTCAGATTTTGAATTGTTTCAAGAAGGGGAATAATTAACCCTTGTATCATATATTGTGTTTTATAAGTAAGGATTTTTATCTAGGTTAAATGATTATACTTTGAATCTCTAGCTTCTTAAATTTTCATCTTATAGAATTATGATGATTTATTTAGTGATATGTAAATTGAAAAATGAACATCTAGTCTAACTAGGGTTAATGTGTTATGGTGGGGATGATTATGATTTACAAATCAAATTGCAATGAACTAGTTGATTTAATATGAAGTTAGGAGGGATATTGGAGTTAGATCTTACTTGACAAATAGTAACGAGTTTTACGTCTCCTAAGGTAGATACTGGTAGTGAGTGTGATCGAAAGATTTATGGCTCGCATATGATGGAACACAAAGGTTGGTTGACTACAACCCGATATGCATGGATGGAACATCGATCAATTTGGTAAGACCACAAGCATGTGGTAGAGGTGAGTAAAACATATTCTATATTTAATTGAGTTATAGTCAACAATTATGAATAAAATTAGATAAAAGTAAATTAAGTGGAGAGATGAATGATTCTTTCTAATTGTAGTATTTACTAATTTAAGATAGATTTTTAGCTGGATATAAAATGGTGTGAACTAACGTGCAGGTATAAGAATTATGTCAAGGATAAAGGGATGACCATATAGACCTAAGTAAAGAACCCTTGTAATGAAAAAGGAAAGAGGTGTTAGTATTTAATGTTGGAGTCATTGTGTTTTAGGGTTTGATGGTTGGGGTTATGTATTATGAGGTCTTTAGAGGGTGAGTAAGAAATTAGGGGTTGCAAACACTCAATTGGAATTAAAACTCGAATGCATTCTTTATGATGGTTTTTAAAAAGGTTAAAAAACATATTTTTAAGTGGTCACATGTTTTTTAAGGTCCTAAAATAGGTACCTAAGGGTTGGGGGCTTAATTATAGCCATATCTTGGACCAAATCCAAAATATGACCCTCATTTATTGCTCTTTTTGAAAAGTGGCGGATTTGGAGAAAAGGGAAAAGTTTTTGGTCTCAGAAACCAAGTATGAGATGTGACATGAAAAAGGGAGTGACCAAGTACTTCATCCCTCTCTTAATGAAAGTGAAGAATTTTGAGATGGAGTGGAGTGCACTCCTTCCCTTCCCATATCCCCAAATTTGCTCTCACACTTGTGGGAGAGTGTGCCTGAAGATTGAATGAGAGAGTGACAAGTGTCACTCCCTCATTCAAGAGGATTCAAGTTGAATCCCTTTATATATTGTTGAGAAAAAAGAGTGGAGTTGTTACCCACTTCTTCTCCTTCTCCTTTTGGAGAATCTTGAATGTTGAGTGCTGGCAAGAAAGAGAATAAGAGTTGAAAGGAAAGGAGTCCTCTCATAGGAAATGGAGTTCAAGATGCACGCTCTTAAAGATAAGTTATTTACTTATTGCTATCCAATTTGTTGTTTAAAAGATTTCTTTTGTAAGATTTTGTTATTGTTTGCAAATGAGGGTTTAAGTTTGTGAAAATGAGAAAAGAGAGTTTTTTTTTTGGGTCAAATGGGAAGATGATTTGCAGATAAATATTTTCATTGTGCATACCAAGATTTTTTGGTAGTTTACATTTTGCTCGGGGGTATGGCTAGAGCCCATGAGGCTTCATGATGCCATTAAGGTAGGGTGGTGAGTGTGAGGCCTCGCCTCGCATGTGACTAATACCACCCTAATTTGTTACATACTTTACCTAAATAGATAGCTAGATTTATTATAGGTGATAATTAAAGTGACTTTGTGTGACAATAATATTGTACATCATTGCTCTACTTTAGGTTTTATTTACATTACCATATAGGTGTTATGTAGTCATAACTCGGGGAAGGGGAATATGAATGGGAAGCGAATGAGGGTATATATATGTGTATATATGTAAATATATAAATGAGGAGTGGGAATAATGTTTGGTGAAAGGTATTGATATTCATAATATGGCATGCTTAATAAATAGTATATTTATATAATTGAAATTTAGTTGCATGTAAGGAACTATCATTAATGCGATAGTTATAACTCTTGTGTTCTTGTAATAGGTACCATTATTGTTGATTAGTCAAGTTGGATTGATGAAATATGTAAATGTGGTCTAATAGTTATAATCGATAATTTATTTTGGGCAAAAGTTAATCTTAATATTAATAATAATTATATGATTTTCCTTATCAATATTCATTGTAATAACAATTATACGTAAATGAATACCTTTATTAATTCTATTATCCTTAGTAATATTAGGATATAAACTAATATCATTACTCACATTGTTGTTACTTTTGCTATGGATTTCAAGTATCAGTAATATTATAATTAATCAAGTGATATCAACTTGAAGTATATAATTCTTATTAGTGTGACTATTGATCGGAGGATGATATACTAACATCAACCATAAAATCCACTAGTTAATGTTATCCTTTTAATATTTGCCACTATAGCAATTGCAACAATACATGATATACTTACATCAACCATAAAATCCACCAGTTAATGTTATCCTTTTAATATTTGCCACTATAGCAACTGCAACAATACATGATAAGATGAATTTTGAATATCGCGTCTGCTCAACATAAATACAACGTATCTAAGGAAGTGTAATGATGCAGTGGGTAGGTAGAAGTCTAAATAAAACATATTACCCTTCCATCAATTTATTCACAATCCTACCTAACTTGCCAGTGACAGAGGGGCCATTTAAGGCCCAAATCATCCAACAAGATAAAGTCTGATTCTTTGTTAATGCACCGCCTAAATTGAATGATCATCTGAACTTCCTAATGTTTCATGTACACCTGAGTTGGCCTAATGGTGAAGAACTTGTACTCTTGAGAGAGGTCACAAGTTCAAATCCTGCAGGGGGTAAGGTATGTACACCTCGTATTGTGGAGCACGAGTTAGGTGCCTCCCTCATATTGGGAGTACGAGGAGTCCCATATACTATAAGCCATCTGTAGACCCAAAAACAGACCGCCTGGTATCGTGAACTATAAAAGGACCTTTCCTTTCCTTTCCTTTTCCTCGCTATCTGTGAATATCTCTTCAAATCTTGATTTGATGATTTGGCTTTGCCTCTTTAATCGCTGCTCATCTTGCAACATTGGCCAGTGGTGAGTAGGTTACACCTTTTGCATAACACCCATTGACACATTTCTTGTGCTCTAGACATGGTTGTTGATCCATATGGTTGACCCATGCAATTCGGCTTGTTGGAGTGGTAATGGAGTTTTATTTTGGGGCACTAGCCTTAATCGGGAGGAGGGAAGAGTGTGGTGGAGCCTGGAAACTCTACACCAAGATTTTTGCATTTCATCTGATACGTTTTGGATGATTTTTTTTTAACAGAGACTGAAATTGTCTTTTAGAGGGGAACCCATCAAATGGCTTGTAAAAGGTGAAATGGCGAAAGGCTTAGATATGCCTGGAGAATCCTATTAGTATGGGATAATATGTTCATTTAGATTTTTTTAACATAAGCTAAGCCAATGAATACTTCCTGTCATAAATGAACTGATGCAAAAATTGTTATGGATCATCTCACTGATCTGGAAGGGAGTTGATAGGGGAAACAGAGGCTACGAAACTCTGCCTGGGAAAACGAGCAACCCAGCGAGGGTTGGCTGGCGTGAAATTGGTGGGGCGAATCTTTTCAAAATAGATCATCGATTTCTTGAGGAACCAATTAAAGATCGACATTAACAAGGGTAGATCCTATTTAAGGAAGATATGATCATATTTGAAAGAATAAAGATTAATGTAAGCATGGTGATGCCAATATAGATGGTGTACAGGTGGGGTGGCATTGATCTAGAATGTGCAAACAAACATCTCCATTTTCCCAGCGCGACTCTCATGCCTCCAAATTCCCTAGAGCCTCAAGGCATTGACAACACTGTTACTCCTTCACCTGGTAAGTTATTGCACACCATTCTGTTACAAATTAGTCTAAATTTCTGAGCAGAGCGACTTATCTCTTTTGGCAGTAGTATAAGGTTGAGAAGTGTAGTATTTTAAAGAATACCCACAATAGTCTCCCACACCGTTAATACAATCATACTGTGAATCAGTTTTGTTATCATTGGATTTATAAATTTGGGGAGAGTGTATAACCATTTGTCATTTCTATGTTTGTTATTTTGTTCATGGTATATCACACATGTTGTTTTCCCCTACGTAGAGGTTGAAGGCTCATGCTCTTATCTATTCGAGTAAATAATAGAATAGGGCGGTTTATGTTAGCTTTTACGTCAGTTATAACATATTACCTTGAATGTCCATTTTATCTTAAAAAATAAATATATAATATGTATATTCATGGCGTTGGACTTTTTCTTTCTTTTCAAATCCATATACATGCAATCCATCTTGTGCATTCCCTGCAATTATCACGCTCCCTGAGACCACGTTTCTTTGAGGCAGTCTGGAAAATAGTTCACATGCTTTGTATATGCGTCCACATCAATCCCAAGCTCCCATTCTGCCGCTGCACCTGCAAAAAGGGCATTTTCGCGAATGTTTCGTGGCCCTTTCAACATATCCATTTAGTGCGTATCTTGTAATGGCATTCCATGAGACGAAATTTCTTTTAAGGATTGTGTCTAACAGTTCACGCGCCTTGTCTATGCATCACATTTTTCATACATATCTATACGGGCAGTCACGCCTGCAGCATTTGACAGAACATTTCCCTCGCCCATGCTTTAATGGGAGTCCATACCCTGTTTCAAGGCTTCCATTTTGGATTGGAGTTCATGGAAGAAGTGATACCAGGTGTGGATTTTATCTTCTTCCATGAGAATGTTTTATAATTTTAAATTGCTTGCTATTTTCTTAGATATATTGATTAAGTTTATATAGCTCACTTTTTTCTGTTCCTTTACTCATGATTGAAGACTTAATTAAAGAATCATTCTCTGAGTGGTTAGCAGTAAGGAATTTTATACTTGAATGGCTTAATTAGCTGGAAGTTAGCGTCTCCATTTATATCAGATATTAGGAGGAAATCAATCTATTTACTGCGTCGTTTTCTAAGAAAGCTTGGGGTCCAATAGCTTGCTATTTTTTAGCCTTCTAATTGTAGGCCTAGATAATAGCCTCTTTATGAGTAATCAGAACTTAGATTAAAGATTATGATATGATATCATGTGCTTGCAACATTATAAATTGTCCTCTAGCATGGATTATGTTTTCGTACATTCATGGAAAATTATATGGCCACACTTATATGTCCAATCACTGAAACCTACATTCCCTAACATAAATTATATATCATGTATTTTACACCTTCAAATAACAAAAGGTATTTTAGTTCACACAATTGTCATGACTTGATGCTTTTCGTATCGAGGAAATTTTATAATGCTTTAGAAAAACAATCTTGTCATTGGAAATATATCTCTATTGATTGACAAATATATATAACTTCTCCTACATGTGAGTTGTCCTACACCTCCTGTTCAAATTTGAATATATCACATTCATAGACATAGTGATTAAATAAGATTGGCTCTACAATGTTTCAAATTGGAATGGAAACTTGGTGTATCTTAGTTCTCATCCCACTTTTAGAGCAAGTATTTCATTAATAAGATTCGGGAAGTATCCCTTCAATCAATCTTTTTTTCATATTTTATTAAAATTTCACAAATCAATGAACCCCTTTATTTCTTAAACCTTCGGTTGATGGATCTTTGCATGTCTAACTATCATAGGTAGACCTACTTCTCTAAAAGAAATCCAAAGTGATGATCCTATATTAATAGGAAAAATAACCTCCATATCATATAGACTAAAACATAAGCCAACACAATTGTAATATTTTATTTTTATAACATAGTTATAAGGATCAGTGAAGTAAGGATTTATAAATGCAAGGGTCAGCTTTGATTGATAAGACTATTTTCAAGTCCTTATTAGTTGATTCCACTAAACCATTTTCCTTTGAGTAAAAATTAGAAGATGTTTTCAAGTATGAAATATACTTTAAATAAAATTTAGTCACCTTCAATATAATAAATTGTGATTATTGTTTTTATAAATGTTCACTAGTTCATGTTAACAATAGAAATTCTCTACTTGGATTTTGTAGAATAAATTTTTTGATTTTGATTAGATAGCTTATAAAATTCTAAAGGGAATTAATTAATTATTATGTATATTGAACTAATTGCATACTTTTGTCTCTTCATAATTAACCCTACAGTCCTATCAATAGATTGTGTCACATAGAGGGTGTCAATTTAACCTTATGATATTATATGGTAAGAAAATACTTTAGAGTTTAGGTTATTGCATAAAGATTACATACTATTTCTAGTTTTGTTATAGGTTGAGGTGTTTAAGATGTAATAGTGTATGCCTTATAAACAGTTCTTAATATCTTTTGTGTGCATTATGTAATATTTTTAATTCATGCTTTAATGGTGCTTGAATCATCTTACAAAATATTTTTCCGCTTTGTTTATGATCCCATTTTCTACATCCGTTATGCAATCTCGTATTGTGTCAATTATCACTAAACATTAAAAAGTATAGTGCATTTTCTTGAAGAACATAATCAATTAAATAAAGAAGAAATGGTGTCATTTGAATTCTATTGTTAATGTAAAATATGACCCTTGGATTATGGTAAAATCGATCTCTATCATAGTGGATGTAAGGGTCTAGCTATTGGAATCCTTCAAATCGATAGTCACTTCATTTTCATATGTAGGGGAGTGAAACCTTTTAGCTCGTCATATTTTTTTGAGAGAGAGGGCCCTGATTGAGGCACTTTATTATTGTGAGGAGTCTTATCACAATTCAACCATTATGACACCTTGTATGTATTAAATGTTGGTAATATGAGTTGGTAAAAACTAAGGTTGTTTTAGAAAATTCTCGAGAAATCCTATGTGTGGGTCTAGTCTCTATCCTTGGCCTTGAACTATTGTTTCCTATTTGTACCATGAGGAGAGGTGTTGGTGGTTGTGACTGGAGTCGATGTTAAGCCATCATTTTATATTGGTAGTTATATCCCTTTGTTATCCAACCATGGGTGAGATGGTTGAAGTCTAGTTGTCGAACTACGATTCCTCTGCAAATTATATACGTAGGCAAGGCCGTCGAAGACGAGCCCCCGAGGAATTAGGTCTAGCCCCTAGGGTTTTCTCTCTTTTCATTACATTGAGTTAATAGTGATATAATGTATATGCTTAGCTTATGACTTGATTGTGCCTTCTTTGATAGTAGCTTTGTGAGTTTTGCAAGTGTTCTTGAACAAAATTTGATAGTTGTGTTTTTTCTTTAACTATATTTTGAGTGTTAAATTTAGGGCATTACAATGAGCAAGCTTCATTATTTTGTGTTTTATTAATAAATATTGTTGTAATATTGAGGACAAGTGTATTATGTAAAGAAAAGAAAAGAAAATAAAGAGCAAGTTTTCCCTCATTGGCATGTAAAACCATTATTGCAGCATTGTATGTTTAAAAAAATGTATTTTACTTCTTGTTACAAAAAATAAAAATAAGTATGAGGTAGAGAAAATCTTACTCATTTGTGTATCATTCATTGTATTTCTAAATATTGTTTGATATATTGAAGGTAGCATTTTGTCATAAAATGGTAGAATGAAAAGACAAGTCTTTATTTGTGGTATGCAAACTATTTGTTTTCTCAATACTAATGTAATAAAGCAAGTTTTTATTCATTTGCATGTTGATTATTGTATCTTTAAATGTTCCTTGTAATGTGAAAAACATAAAATAAAATAGGAAACCTTTCTTTACAATATAAATTGATGAGTTATTGGCTAGATATTCATTGTTTAATAGATATTATTAAATGCATCTAGTTACTGAATGCTAAAATTAATTCTAAGAATATTTTGACATAAGCTTTATTAAATGAATAATTATCTATGTGACATTATATATTTAAATATATTTACAAACATATAACATTATATGTTAAATATTTTATTATTTAAAATAATGAATAAGCATTATAAATTTCTTAAAAAAAGAAAGAAAGGTTAAATAATATAAAGAAATTTATAAATAAAAAAATAGAGGGGTTGGACCCATATGGAGATTGGAGAGTGGAATTATGGGAGGACGTGACCCATATGGAGGCCAACACCCCCATATGTGAGGTGCCAGACCTCCTCTGTTAAAACCATTCAAAGCTGAAAAAATAAAATTAAAGGCTCAAAACATTTGCTTCTTTGAGGAAAATAATAGTTTTAAACCATTAAAAGTAAATAAGATATTAGACAGGTACAGAGAGACCTCCCCTGTGGTAGCTGGTAGATCAAAATAAAAAGAAATATATGTATATTTATTGTTCTGCAATACACCAGTGTTACCCAAAATGCAATGGTTGTTCGGATCTAATGGTAGTCATTTAAATCAAATGGGATCCAAATACATTTACAAGTACATCCATTCTTAATAGGAATGTAAGTAAAATATGTTGCTGGAAACGTAAGTCACCCCTGCAACTAGAGGGCGTGGGTTAAATTCCCCCCAATTTTTCACTATAAAAATTTATATTGTTTGGCCTGTTCTTATATTGTTGTTCAGGAAAGGAAAATAATTAAAAAAAAATAAAAAATGATAATAACAGCTGGAGTTTGTTTTAACATATTCCTCTGTTTAAAAATATGAACCAAGGCAAGTTTCTGAGACTATAATATTTGAAACCAAAATTATCCAAGTCTGTGCAAATGAATAATAACAAATGAAATAAAAAAAAAACTCAGTATTTCTTCAAATACAATGCAATACCTCTGTATTTTCTCGAGATTTACAGTCTGTGGTAAATAAATGCAAATACAAGAACATAGATGTTTACTAAAAGACTTACCCACAGTAATGAATGAATGCAAAAGAAAAAAAGAAAAAAGAACTTAAGGCGACTTATACAACTCCCAAATGGCGTAGTCACAAACTCCCAACGCCATCCTTGCAGACTCAGATCTGCCATCATAATGGTAAATGGAACCACTGGTTTAGGCGAATGAGTGAAATATGTAAATATTACAGGCGGGGACTATAAACGACAGACCTGTATTCTTGTCTGTTCACCCAAAACTAGCCACCGCCATGGGATACTAACCTGCAAAGAGAGAAAGCAATGTGAAGGGTAGGCATAAAGATTTTAGGGCGAGTTAGGGTTTGAAGTAAATTTAGATGATTAGGATTTTATTTAAAATGGTATTTCATTTAGAGTTCAATGGATTTTAATATTTGTACCAACCGACTTTAGCATAGTTTGAGAAACTTAAGAGACCATTTTTGTTTCACGAAAACAAAAATATATGTATATAGATAAAAGCTAGCATATCTATATTTTTAAAATATATGTAAAGTACGTCGAGACATATTCTTCTCAAGGCACCTATTTTTAATCAATTGAACCTTAACCCAAATTGAAGCTTAACCCTAACCATAAAGATATTTGAACCCTAATTGTACCCTATTTGAAGTTGGTTTGGATTATTGGCTCATAGACAAGGACAAATTTTGTAGAAGAGTGTTTTTCAAGTTTTAAAAAGTGTAGATGGAAATCCCAAACTTCAAAATGGTTGTCACTAATTCGTGGCTCACCCAAACAGTTGATCATCGCACTAAGATGTGCATGTTCAACAAAAAGTTAAAATTCATAAAACTCATACTGAAAGAGTGGAATATCCAAGTCTTTAGAAACCTTTTCAGAGAAAGGATCTCCTTGAAAGTAGAATGGCTAAGATCCAAAAAGACCTCTCAAATGATTTTTCTTACATCCTAATAGACTTGAAGAGAAATCTCATAGTTCAATTGGATATTCCACTTGAACTATTATATTATCATATGAAATAAGAGTGTCATCATCATTCACTGTACATTATGTGAAAAGATACACATAAGTTCGGTTTTCAAACTTTCCAAATCACAAATGGAAGGAAATATACCAAATTGAGTATAATGCATTTTTTTCTCTTTTGCATGGCTCAATGGTAGGCTTGCCAAAGTTTCCTTGTTAAGATCTGGTGCTTTGGAGTGCCCCCAAAGCAATGTCCTTGGTATTTAGTATAATGTATATGTGACTTAGGAATGCATTCTGTGGTATTATGTACATGTGTTATATTCCAAGGATTGAAGTCTTTGTTCTTCTTCTTTTCTATTTGATATTTGCTTTCTTGTCTTTAATTATTCATATCTGTCATATGTGACATCCCCTTCTATAATACTTATTAATATATATATTTAACCCTTCTATAATACTTATTATTATATATATTTAATAATTTTTACTCTTGCCCCCTCTAGATATTCCTCTCTACTTCTCTCTCTATTCCACTTCCTATATCTTTATCTTTCTATCTCTCCATCTCCCCCTCTCTCATTGTCTCCCTCTTTCTATCTCTATTTCTCCCTCTCCCTCTTTCTCTCTCATGCCATCATTCCTCTCTATATATTTATCTCTCTCACACTGCTTCTATATTTCCCTAGTTATATCTATCTCTATCCCTATATCTCCCTCTCCTTATCACTCCCTCTTTCTATTTCTCTCTACTTCTCTCTCTTCTCTCTATTTCTCCCCCCTCTCCCTCCTCTCTCTATCTATTTGTAAATATATATCCCTCTCCACATCTCTCTCTCACTCATATACACACACTCCCTCTTTCTCCTTCCCTACCTCTATCTCTATCTCTTTATCTTTTCACCTATCTATACCTCTCCATTACTTATCTCTATCACCTTCTTTCTCTCTCTCTTGCTCCCTCTGTCTCTATCCCCCTATCTCCCCCCCTCTCTATCTATACCTCATTATGGCTACCTCTATCTCTTTCTCTATAAATCCTCTCTCTATCTCTTTCTATCGATACCTCTCTACATCTATTTCTCTATCTCTATCCCTATACATATATATCCTTTCCGTCTCCCCCCTTCTTCATTCTCTATCTTATTCACTCCATCTCTCCCTCCATCTCTTCTACTCTATATCTTTATCTTTATTTCTCACTCAATCTCTCTATCTCTTTCTATCCATATCCTTCTCTACATATATCTCAAAAATGATCAACTGAAGGCTTAATCATTGCACCGACTGCTATTAGCCGACTAACATAACACTTTCAAATATAAAGGGTTCACAATAAATTTGCAAAAATACCTCTTCTAATGGTATTAGAAATTATTCCATCAGGATTTTAATGAGCTCTTAAGTAATGAACTGATAAACCCTACTCTTTTCTTCCCTCTTTTACTCATTTACACACGAAGTGTATTTTTTTTATCATGTAAGCTCGATTTTTCAGCAATCCTTGCTCTATACTATGTTCTTCAGCTCTATTTCATTGATAGTCAGTAGAGTACATGAGCAACCAAGTTGTAATATAGTTATTAGTGGCCAAGAATGACCAATGGGAAAAGTATATAGTCCAAAGATTGCACTGTGATTTTCCAAGAAAAGTGATCCAACAAGAACATAAAAGACTTCAATAATGAAGTAAAACTGTGAAAAAAAATAAATCCTAACCTGCACTACCTAATAACCTTAAGCTAAATCTAGCATTCATGTCAAGGAATCAGTACTGGTGATCTTTATGATATTGATGTGGGCCACTGAAAAAGAATAGATTGATGACATCTCATATGCCACAATGTGAAAGGTAGAAAGTCTGAGTTGTGGTTTGACCAAATAATAGATCACCTTTACAATACAATTAAAATTCTTATTTTGATGAAAGATCATGTGGTACGATTTGAAACTTTCATACAAAAATATCTCAAAGATAGTTTTATCCAGAATAAATGAAACACACTATTATGAACTATAGAAACATCATATTTCTAATTAAAATTCTTTGAAATTTTTTATTTGCACATTAGACCCAAACCCAATCCATGGTTTAATCACATTGATATTAAGCACATTACAATGTGAACACCAACATAAGTAGGGTATAACAGTAACAATCTCTTTGTTTGGCGTGCAATAAAGATGATGTTCATCATAGTAGCATAAAGTTGCACATGAACTTCATGACACAATTGACCAAAACATTTGGTTAGCTAGACTGAGTAAAACTTCAAAAAGTCTATGCCAACTTAAAAAAATATAGCTTGATGTCATCTGGGGTAAACACTTCCTAACTTCAAGGTTGTTGTCTACATTACAAGTTGTTTATATTAATACCAGTAAACCAAAAAATGATTTCTTTTTCTCAGTAAGGATTTTAATTAATACTCTCCGTTAAATATAAATTGATTCCTCTATTTTTTCCATTGCATTGGATGCGCCTCTGAAAACCCCAAAACTGAAGTTACAATCTTAGCACACTTCAAATATGAAAAGATAACTTGGAGTGGAGATTTTCACATTTGAGGAAGTTCTTAGTTTCTTCATTTGATCAACACAAATTGTTTGTGGAGCTACATATTAGTCACACTTCCATTCTTCACTCTCTCCGATTGTAATCTTGAGGACAAAAGAAAACCCGTGGGTGGAAACAAAGATGGATTTTACAGGTGGAGGCATTGAAACTTTTGCAAAACTTATTGTACACTCTACCATTGCAATCAATGTTTTGGAAAGAAACATAGCAGTTATCAACCATGAAAGGTTTAATTTCATTTTCAATTAATTTCCAAGATTGCATCTTGTTGAAAAGATATTTCTCAATAAAAACCACATAAGCTACTTTAGGAATTGCTGACACTCACCGAGTACTAATCTATTATTTATTATTTAGATGCTCCTTCCTCGAGTACACAAATATTGAAGGATTTTCCTTACTAAATATAGTAAAATCAAGTTTCCACTTACCCCACATTAAGAACATCTTAATGTAGCATAACATTTACATGCAAGAGATCATCCATATATCCCACATTCTTGTTTTTCATTGTGGGAAATGATAGTGTTGTCTTCAGGATTCTAGCTGTGACTCAAACTTGTGCCAGGGATGGTCAATTTCTCAACGTTTACTTCAGATCCTGGTCTTGTTTAATTTATTCAAAAGTGTCATTAGATCTACTTTGAAAGACCTTACATACCTAAAACAGTGAATTTTCTTCTAGTAGCACTTAACAAAATGCTATGGATGTTTCCCATCAGGTAACTCTTTCATTTCAACCTATGCCACAATGATTTTGGATTGCAAAGGCAACGCTAAACATAATGCCACTGCTCTATTGCAAAATAGTAAATTCATTATTTCAAGATAGCTGATAGAAGAGCCATCTTCTTCATAAGTACCATGCAGACCTACAAATTATCTTGTTTGTGGAACATGTGGCACCCATTTGCACCTATTCGTAGAGCCTCAGATTTCCTTGATTGCAAACTAATTGATATATGTATATATCAAACAAACAAACAAAATCAAATAGGCCAATTTTTTTCCTTATCATATTTGAAATCCCATTGCTCGAACGGTCATATGGCGTAACCACACAGACATTGTATCTCCCTTCACCTACAAACACATGCTATCATCAACATTCAAATCCTCTACTTCTTCAAAACACAACAAGGATCACCCACGTGGGCATGTAGGGAGTTTGAAAATCAAGAAATTCTTCCCAAAATCTCCATAAATGCAAAGCAAGGCAGAGTAATACAGAAGACGAAAGACAAGATAAAAGTTACCAACCTTTCCTTGAGTGGATAGGAATAAGATATACAGGGCAACATTATTTTGAAAAAATATAACTGATTCTTGGCTCTTCATATAACGGTATTTTTCCTTAGCAAAGGCAGGGAAAATATATGGAAAGGAAAAAAATTGTGTTCTCACCCACCTCGAGTGGGGAAAAGAGAGTAGAACACATGCAAGCTAAAGAGGACATGGAACCAGACATGGAACCAATGTCTCTTTGAGAAATCCATTCTCCCTGTAGTAACTTCAAAGGGCTTTTAAAGAAACTCAGTAAAAGCAAGGATGAAATGTGATTAGTTCAAATATTTATTCAAAGTATATCTGGTTAACAACTTCTGCAACATGCTTTAATTTCCTTGCATTGACTGGAGTAAATTAAATGCAGCAGAGAACACAAAAAAAACTGCAGCCAAAGACGGGTAGAATAAATCAAATGCATTGAGTGGAGTAAATACAATGCAGAGACGGTTAGAATAATAGTTATATTTAAATATTATTCTTCATATTTATTTCAAATATCAAGGTTTACATTAAAAAATAAAGGGTGATGATTTGAAGAACTCTCCTTGATTTAAGGTAGAGTGATCATAAATTATTTCTTTTTATTCTTAAGCATTTTAGGTTTTTCTAGGAGATATAGCTACAAATGTCAATTTCTTGGCACAATACTTTTAAAGATTATATTCTTTTTATTTGCACCAGAATTATTTCATTTTTTACAAATTGGTTCCAAAATTTATCATAGTATATATATTATTCTATTATTTATTATATTTATATTAAAATATATAATACATAAATTTATAATGATATACTAAGATAAATTATTTATGTATTTATTTTATTTTTATATATTATATTATACTTATATTGATATGATATCAAATGCTCCTCATAATAAATTAATAAATTTTGCAACTATCATATCTAGCAAAATTTATTATTTAATTATAAATACAAATATTTACATAAAAAGATCTCTTTTTTAAATATATTGAAATACACTTGTATGGAGGTTAAGATTATGATTGAATATAATATATATATATATAAAGGTATTAGTATCTATCAAATTTAAATATTTGAAGTAATATTTAAAGTGAGGTTTCTATATTTTATTTCATCTATTCCTATATATCATGATGATAGATTTAATAATCTCAATATAGATAAAAGTAAGAGATATGAAAATTTAGAACTAATATATTAAATAAATTTGTAGGAAAATAAATAAATAAATATCTTTGCATGACGATTTAAATTAGGTGCATTATTATACTATTATTTTAAGAGAACAAAAAAAAAATGTTGAGTTTTTTTTTCTAGAAAATTATGGGCATGCCAATGTACTTGTATGATATTTGAGAGGACATTAGAGGTAGAATGGTCTTATTTACAAATAATTGGAAGTAAATTCATAATAGTGTTGGCATTACCGTAACTTTCCTATGCAAGGATGATGCATTGGTGAAACTTGAAAATGTTGCTTGTTGACTCATGTAACCTGTAAAAGGACTTCCTTATGCTCCTTGTTAGGAGTGATATTCACGATATCCAGAAATATGTAATGAATGGTCATGACAACGAGATTGTATGATCATTGCCTGTGAGGCAACTTGTAACCATTGAGATGTTGTAGCCAATAAGGCTCTTCCAGTGAGACATTTCATTAAGCTAGTGAGGCACTTTTACGAGTGGTTTTTCACCCCTACAAGGGTTTTCCACTCATGAAATTCTTTGTGTTATGGCTCTTCTATGGATGCATTGATGATCTTTTTGTTTCTATTATTTGCATTACAGTATTTGAATTTATGTGTATTGCGTATCATTGTGAAAGCCTTCATGGATAGGTTATGTAATGACACGACTTTGTGATGATATTCTTATTGACTTGTTAATTTATGAAATTTATTTTGAAATGATAATGAAGTAAGTTATTTATTCCTCTTTTTCTGCACCATTTTATAATTAATTTATTCTATTAAATTTTTGGAAATTAAGGATATAATTCATAAGTGAGTTTTTTGGATCTTACATTTGGTATCAGAGCACTTAGGTTAAACATTCAGACCTTGAGTCTTTTATCCTGAGGTTGCATTATGGTATGCAAACTTGTTGTATTGAATAGAGAACCCTAATTATGGGTCAAGATTATTTTGATGAGTTGGTAACTCTTAGATGTATAGTTGGAACCGATTAGAAGTTTAGACGTAATTCGATCATTCAGGAACTCTATAGGTGCGAGTTCTCCTTCGCCTTAATCGCGTTTTCATATGAATTTCTAGTAAGAGTGACGGTGACTATTTAAAATAAGCCATGATGGATAATATGTAGTGTTATTTGAAGTGAGCCAGAATGGATAAAATATGGTGGCAACTCATGAATGATGATGTGGCAATAAAAGTGAATTAATAAAAGAAGTATATTGTGAAGAGAGATCTCTCTGATGACATAAAGGATGAATGAGTTGAAAGATACAAAGAAAGGAGAAAAGATGAAATCTTGTTATAAGGGAGAAGGAAAAACACCTGTGAAATAAAGTTGATAATAATGAATAATTATTGGTTGAGCCTTCTCGAAGGTAGGAAATCTAAGAAGGATATTTTAAAGGTGAGAATATTTGTAACAGTACTAAGTCTTGGACAAGCTGATTGTTAAGTAAATCGTTATTCTTTTAGGATTTGGATCTAGTAGAATCCACGAGACCATGTGAAAGCGCAAGGTTCAAATGAATTCTGAATCTTCATTGGTGATTCATGATAAAAGTTGGTTAGATAAATATCTCGATCTATCTAATAGACACGGAAGAAGTGATTGAGGTAATGAATCTTCTATGCTTGATTTTTTTTAGTGAGAGTACTTGTACATATGTACTATATGAGAATGATACTAGTATAATAATGCACTTCTCATGCTCTGTGCGAATGACACATCTGTATGAATGATTATATGCATATCATAGAATTTTTTTTGCCTTAACTGTACTTATATCTTTACTTGAACAAGAAATGTTCACTACACTTATACTAATGTGAATGAAGAATATTTTCATATCATTGTTGTTCTTGTGCAAGTGATGCACCAAAGTAAGTTATTGTTTCCTTTGTGTGGATAAAGTACTTGAGTCATGATTACATTTCAAATTTGTGTATGAGTTATACTTTTTGATATACGTTGTGTTTATTGGATCGAGAACGATCATTATAACTGCACCACTATAATTTATGCATATTTCACCTTTTGTGTGAGCAGTGCACTTGTGTGAGAGATGCACGTACTATTTTTATTGTATGAAAAATTGAATGAGTAATGATCATTGTATACAAGATATATTATATATTTGTGCAAGTAAGGCACCACAAGTAAATTATGTATTCATAACTAGTGCGAGTTAGGCACCAGGGGGTTCATGTATTCTTGTTTGTTAATTATTCATTCTATGTGCATTTGAGCATGTTATGCACTGGTATATCATTTGGTCCTTATTCTATGCAATTTGTTGAATGTGCTGTAAATTTTAAGCTTACCTTCTAGGACAGGATGCTAAATGTGGGTTAACAGAGAAGGTGATCTTCTTTTCCAAGATCAACCAAATTTTGTTTATATGCTTTGGCCAAAGCAAGATGTACCATTGAAATAGATGGATAATGAATGCCTAGAATTTTTATATGTTTCTCTGCCACATCTTGTATGCAAGAAATATGTTCATTCTAGTATAAGAGTGCATATCAGACATCAGGCATGCATCGATAGTTTTTCTCCTGCCCTATTATTATTGGTTTCTAGGTGCCTCATGCAGGGCCAGGTGTTCTTCGAGTTAGGAAGAATCTCGAGGAAGTGCTATGTTTCATGGTTGGGTGGAAAAAACACCTTAACCATACTCTTGAACTTTAGCTTGCGGTAGACCATTGGGTTATGGCAGCTGGAGATTGATTAAATATTTGGTTTTCTTTATTTAATTTAAAAGATGGATATGTATCACTGTATTGGTCATTGTATGGCTTGTTTAGTTAAAAGATGTAATTGCATTTCTCTTTGATGCACTCTTGCAAAATTTTTAAAATAGTAAAGGACATATAATACCTTTATGGATAACTTTGTTAATAGAAAGTTACTTTTTCTATTTATAGAATGAGAATTACTTTTTGTTGTGAGATTTAGTAACTGGTTGAATCAGTATCGAGCTCTTGATGATATTCCCGACATCTGGTATTCCGGGTTGCTATGGTAATCAACTTGAATCTTTTGTTTTAGTAAGTAATCTTCTTATCTTCAATGTTTCTAATCATGTTGATGATCTTTTGCAGCTTGTTGATCTTCTTATCTTTTGTAATGTTGATCAAGGTGAAGGCCTTGTTGTAATTGTTTGACCTTTTCAGACTGTTGGAACTTTTATTTTGGTTCATATTTTAATTCGCTAATGATGATAACAAGTAGTATAGGATGCTTGTTTATCATCATAGAGGCAATTATTCTAACATCTCATACAAGTAGGTATGTTGACAAAAATGAAAATAGTGGTTTTCTATCTATCAGTAAATATCTTGGGTATGCGAAAAAAGAATTGAATAATATTAGAAAATCGTATGACAAAAATGAACTAGTTGTATGTTTTTATTAGATAAAGTAGTTAAAGTGAATTGAGCCATGATGTGCTAACGAGGTGTGCAAGTGTATGGATGCTAGCCATAAGAATTTTATCGTTATGAACAGATAGGAGGGCTGCTTTTGGCATTAAGGTAAAACATAATTAAAGAGGTATGATATTTTAACTTTAGCTAACTTGACCATCAGGAAGATGATTCTTTAAGGGGGGAAGGATGTCACGACCCCTATTTTATGATTTGCATTGTTATTTAGAGTAAATAATTTATAAGGAAGTAAAAGTGCAAAGGGATAAATAAATAAATTATATTTTATTTAGAAAATCCATTTATCCATTTATTGATAATGCTTGTTATTTAGAGTAAATAATTTAATTAAATGAAAATACTTTGTTATTTAGGAAAAAAATCATCTATTGTGCAAGTAAGTAATATTTCATTATTGTTTATTTGAATAAATATATTTATTGAAAATTAAAAAGGCTTATTTACTATTTTGAGGATAAATACTTCGTTTTTAATTAAACAGACATTTCTTATTAATATTTAGGGAGATAAATATTGTGCATTAAAAATAAACATTATGATTTTAAATTTCAAGATTAGGTTTTGTAAATAAAAAGAAAAACTTTAAATAAAGGAAAATTCGTTACCAGAAACATAACGGTATTTACAATCTTTTATGGTTTTGGGCTCTACAAAAACCGGGAAACAAGAGGGCAAAAAAAGGGGTTTTCTTTTTATCTATAGCTTTGCAAAATAAGAAATAGAGAGGAAAGGGTAAGAGGATACAAGAAGCACCAGGGAGCAAAAGGAAATTCTACAGCTGGAGTGTTCAGCAATCAAATTCAGGGGAAAGCAAACTCCAAGTTTTTAATCTATTCCAATGCATTTAAATTTTGATTGTAAGCATGGAATAATTCACTATGAAAGATTAAAAGGATCTCTTTAAAATTGACTGTTCATGTTCACTGAAAATTGGGTGTTTGCTGTATGAAATTCATTGTTTCAGTTGTGCAATCTGTTCATTTCTCTCTTTTTGTTGTATATAATTTCATATATTTATATATTTATAAATATATAAATATATTTGATTTTATATCTGTGTGCTTACCCAACTATTGCAAGTTTCTGAACTGGAAACAAAATCTAGATTAAATGAATGAAATATATATATATATATATATATAATTATTGATATTTTCTTATTTGAAAATTATGAATGGAATCGAAAACCAGGGAGCAAGTGTTAATATTGTTATTTATTTTAGAGACTATTTAGAAATGAGGGAAGGTTACGTTGTGGAGGCCACGCCTCCCCACAGGCCACGACCTATGGGGACATTGTTATGTAACTAACACAATAATGACAATGATTACCATATTACTATTTAATCATTAAATCAGTAACAATGATCATATTTACTTAATATTTTTCCATTTAGTAATAATACTTTCATTTGATCACTATTCCAAAGTGAGGTTGTTGATCAATTATTGATTTTGTCATAATAATAATATTATTATCCAATCATTAGAATAATAGCAATAATAATATTAATTGCTTAACAAGGTCTTAAAAATGATTATCATTTAACCCATGATTAAATCTAAATATTAATAATGAGAGAATTAATTGAATAATTAACATCCATGATAATACCTTCATTACTATTTCTTTTCCCCTACTAAAATGATATTGGATATCAATTTCAGGTCTTAATACCATGATTAAACAATAGTAATTGTTGGTAGTAATAATAAATATAATATTAGTACTAGATAATAAAGATAAAACTAATATTAACATTATTAGTAAGTAAAACGTAACTTTAATATCAATGACGAGTAAAATATAACATTAATATCAAGAAAAACATTCATGTATTCAAATTTATGTTAATCAAGAAAGTTACATGTTTTCAACATTGAAATTCATGCAATTATGACTAGCTTTGATGTTAGAAAATTTCAATCAAATTTTACGTTAAATTGAGTTAATGCATATTAATGAAAAGTATATGCTTTAGTGTTGGTATTCAATGAATGGTGGCAATTTGGAAATTAAAAAAGAAAATGGGGGAGAAAATCAGTGAAGAAGGTTGCACATGAGAACCTTAGATTCAGTATGTAATATTGTGTTAATGAGTGTCTTAACGGATGCACCCAAGTTGGAAATATAGTGGTAAAAACAAAGCTTTACAACCTTTATGAAGATCAACTGGTTATGACCATTGATTTAGCTACACACAAGCTGCCCATTTATCTTCACTTAATGATGACCTTTGGAGAGGTACGGGGGTCATAAGAATTAATGGAGTGGTAAGCTTTAGATAGAGAAATAAATGAACCAATGGTGGGCAGAAAGTGGAGGTAACCCCTACCTTCACATTGCATGTAATCTGTGCATAACCAGGCTGTATAGTTAACCTATTTCATTCCTCCTGCAAAAAAGAACATTTAATAGGTGAGGTGAGGTTTATGTATTATGGCAAGTGGGTGGATGTAAAATTAATTCCTATGTCCTCATGAGGTGTATTTACAGTTCATTGAACCTACATCATTTATGAGGCATGGGGTCAACGTCGATTTCACCAGGAACAATATCTAGGTTTGAAATCTCAGCCATTTATGTGATAGTTATGTTAAATGGCAGGTCATTCGGTAGATTTTGGTTAGGTTGGGAGTAAAACCATATAAAATTCTTGGGGGGTTTTGAGATTTATGATACACCCTTTTGAATCTTGGGGAAAATCATTTGGCAACCTTTGGATTATCCAACTGACACCTTGCTAACAAGGGAGAAGTTAAAGGCTCCATGATAGCTTTGCGATGTTTATATCCTCTACACCTACTAAAAGGTATGGGGAAATAACCCAAGCCATGTTCAACATGGGGGGGCTAAAAGGAAGAGTTTTGCTCAAAATTCCTAGAGCAGAGGAAGGGGACACCAATTTTAGAAGGGCTCATGTGAATGGATTTGTTTGTTGGAGACATGGTTGAAATCTCAAATTAAATCAGTTTTATGCTGCAGGTACACCACCATGAATTTTTATTCTTTTAATTTTATAAAAGACATTAAAATTGATCTCCAATGCTTTATTTTGTTTCACCTGGTAAACTTTGAGTGGAAAATGAATCCAGGCCAATTATCTTCTTTTTATATGAATTTAGAAAGTTTGTATTCCACTTTAGGATGCATGGACATATTAAACAAGTTTGCAGTCTCAAATCTTGGCATATACTTTAGGAATTTGTAAGGGGGAAGAAGGGAAAATAAAATGGGGAAGCAACACAGTAAATCTCTTCTCTACACAAAACCAGTCAATAATGGTATTAATAAATTCTAGAAGTAAAATCATCATTTAAAATTTCACTTGGCTAGTGTTGTGTTGCTATGTCAAATACCCAGTTGGTAATTGCATTGTTAGTAAATCTGGGCACATTACAGTGTTGGGTGACTGGGTTGTAGCACATGGGATGGTTGGAATTTTTTTTTAATGAATAATGTTTTCTCTTTTTGTAATGAAACTGGGTTGAAGAGTAACAGTTCATCTTTATAGCAACAAAACTAAAACAAAATTTAACCCTGTTACACTACACGACAACCAAATATGGTGTCATAAGCATGATTGCTAAACTAGGTTCCAGCGTTGGCCATTAGACGTGGTAACACTACTTTCTCCATGAGAAAATTATGATCATAAGATTTCCTGCCATTACATTATGTTAAAATAGGCATCGACATTATTTGACCCTGCACATTGTGGTGAATGCACATCTACAAAGTAGAGGATTTCATCCCTTTTTACATGCCTTTTATTGTTCTATTTTTTTTTACCTGCATGAGTAGGATCAATTCATTAATTGGCCTATAGCATAGTATCATGGCTGCAGATGTAGGATTATTCCTGGAGAGGCATGGGGATGAGAATCTTATATGTATGTGCTGGTTTATTGCTTTTATGATCTGTTAAAGATCTGTGATAGTTCTTCGATCTGTGTGGTTATATTTTGTCACAGTTGCCTTGAACAGTTTGTCAAGTAGATCAACGTCATCCTTACCTCCACATCTTGGATTGTAAAAACACATATTTATGCGAGATCCAGTAAAGCGACACAAAAAGGTAATAAGTACATAGCTATGTATAAGGGAATTGAGTTTAAAAGGATTCAAACTACATCAAAACAATACTTGATAGTTTTTCCATATGACGTCGTGCCTCTCTTAAATCCTCCCCGTAATATTTAATCTGTATGATTGATCACCAGAGAAAAGTTAGAAGGGAGTTCTGGAACCATAAGTAGCTAAAATTCTGCGAAATGTCATAAATTCAACCATGCAACTTTCCAAACCAAGAAAACATCTCATTTTTGCCTTGTTTAAAAGAAAATTACACACAACCAATCAAATGACTAATCCACCAATGATATTGTATGACAGTCTCACCTGCAACTTTATTTGTTCATGCGAAACCTAGCTTGCCTCATTTTCACACGTTATTTCATGGAAAAGT
Organism: Sequoiadendron giganteum; assembly: GCA_007115665.2. Classification (NCBI taxonomy): domain Eukaryota; kingdom Viridiplantae; phylum Streptophyta; class Pinopsida; order Cupressales; family Cupressaceae; genus Sequoiadendron; species Sequoiadendron giganteum. The sequence goes on along the minus strand of CM021109.1, from coordinate 317,606,702 downwards.
TTACTTTTATGCTCGCCTGCTCTGCTTTGTTTTAGTATATGAGGCATTGTTGCAGTTCTTCATGCTAAGCATGTTCAATAATGAGAATGACGCTTGTAGATATTCTGGAATAATTAATTAGTGCACCCTAAACCTTGCCCATATTGACTTCTCTGAGATGCGACAGTTAAAGAAAGAAGAAAAGAAATAAGTAGATGAAAAAGCGCATTAAAATAAATAAATAAATATATAGCTAGCTTTAATGAAGATTAAAGCCAAGTTTTTATACCTTTTATTTTATTACAAACTACATGCTTTGCATAACTTGAAAAAAAACACAAAAAAAATTAAAAAAACAAGATTAAAATGAAATCAAATAAGATATATATTTAATGGAGTTTCCATTTAGGGCCCCACGTTTTCCCCCCCTCTAGGAAGCCATTTCTTAAATATGGATTCCTTAAAGTTCTCTTAATGATAATTAAAAAAAAAAAAAACAAATCTACTTTTGCTTGGGGTGGGGAAAGTATTAATTTTAAATTAAAATAAGATAAAATAGATATTTAGTAATATCATTTTTAAAAGAGAAATCATCTTTTTATTTATTTTAAATATGTTCTTTTAAGAAAAGTAGATAAATGTAATATATATAAATTAATATATATTTATTCATATAATTAATTTTGGATATAACAAAAATGAATAATTAAATAAATAAACATCTATATAAGAATTAAATAAAAGAAATAAAAATAAATAACATGTTTACATTGTCTTGATATTGTTACATTTTTTCTTAGTTAACAATATTAATGTTATTTTGAGTAACATTGAATTATTATGTAATTCAAAATGTTTTCTCATTAGTGTTTTAATATATCTATGAATTATCTAATCATTATTGTTTCTGCTTGATCTCATAAGTGATATTAAATAGTCATCATTTGTTATTTATTAGTATTCCATAACTAATCCCATTATATCTTATTAAACAAAGTTAAAATAAAATTAGTCATACGTTAAGATGGACTAAGTCACACAGATGATTATTGAACATACAATATGAAATAATTTTTTATCTCGTGAATGCTTATTTGAGCTACCTTAATTCTTCCTACCACCTTGTACCTTATGTCATTGTTTGTGCAAATATGACTATTAATGAGATAGAGACTTCATTTGGAACCTAGTGGTTATACCCTCTTTGTTAGCCAACCAGGTGTGATGGCTGAACTCCAATTGTCGAACTACGATTCCTCTGCGAATTATATACGTAGGCAAGGCCGTTAGAGATGAGCCCCCGAGGAATTAGGTCTGGCCCCTAGGGTTTGCTATCTTTTCATTAGTTGAGTTCTTATTGATATATTGTATTGGCATAACTTGTGACTCAATTGTGTCTTCGAATTATGAATGTATTGGTTTAATTATTTAAGTCCACCTCGACGAGGTGAATTCTATGCCCCCCACTTGAAACCCTATCAGGATTGCTTAAGCTTCTTTAGTTACTTAACTAAATATTATAATATATATTTGGTCAAATGTTATGTTTTTTTTGAGTCATGTGCTTTGGAAACAAAATTGTGTGAATTAGTCTTGTGCTGTAGTCGAAATTTGAAATTTGTGTTTTGTCGTTAATTGTTTTTTAGTGAAAATTTTGGGCATTACAAGCATTGCCTCCACAGGCATCAGCCCCCATGGGGGTCGCAGGTTGCACAAGCCAACCCTCCCTTCATCAAACATGGCTTACCTTGCATATATTACTTGGTCGTTGCCAATATTTTATGCGCATTGAAATTTTTAATTTAATATATATATATATATATGTATGTATACTTCTAATGATTATATCTTATTCCGTGGTAAATAAAAATCCGTTATTCTGAGCAGTAATATGTGGAAGAACACACAACAATAAATTGATTATATATATATATATATCTATTTACAGAGGTATTTATATTTACATGTATCTTGAAAAATATCATATATATATATATATATATATATAAATATATTTATACATTCAAAAATAGTCATGTATATATATAAATATATGAATGTATATATGTATCTATATATAGTCTGTAAGACCCCTCTGTTTGCTCTTTTGATGTGATGGTAATTTATTTTGATGTATCATTATGGCATGCTTTAGATTAGCATAGAGAATAGTTGAATTAATGATGCTTTATGCCTTTGATTATATTATTGATGTTAGATTCGTTAGTTGGTAATACTGTATTGGTGAAGGGGACGAGATTGCATTACTCGCTTGCGAGCACCCTGCGATTCTGTGATTCCCTCTTCACGGTGTGTTTTCTATGATGCAAATATATATGTGCGATATTCTATTGTTCGTAGGTTAACAGGTACAAGACATCGACTCCACCTGATTTCATGGGGTTGAGCGTGTCCATTGCCAACGACATTTGATTGGGAGATAGTAGCTAGGTTTTCCGTGTCAAGTCATCACCCTAGTCTATAGTGTGTTGTCGATTTTTGTCTGGTTCTGTTGATTTAAATGCTGTTTAACTTGCCTTGATCTTATTAAATTGCAAGTTAGAAAGGTTAAATAAATGGTTTAAGTAGTTAAGTTGTTGAGTTAATTAATCTAGTTATAATGTGAAAAATATTATTTAATTTAATTAATAAAATAATTTAATCTTGGATTAGATTTATTTTATTGATTAATTAAATTAATTGTGTTGATTTGAATTAAGTTATTCATTTTGGGAATTAATAGTTATTTTGAATTTAAATTAAGTTTGAAAATTGAAAAGAGTTTTAATTTCATTTTTTGAAAATTAGAAAATGCAAAAATTGAAAATTGGAGATATTTTCTATTTTCTGTTTTCAAAAATTAATTATGGTGGTTGAATGGATATTTTTCATTTTTTTGGTTATTATTTGGATTTTGGGAAAATTTGGGGAGAGGATGAAAAAAATTGGAAAATGGAGAAGGAAGAAATGTTTGGTTTTGTGGGTTTTGGATTTGCTTGGAAGAATTGGAATCTGAAGAAGAATCAGTGCACCCTTTTGGATCTTCTCAAACTTATGGAAACCAGGTTTTCTTTTATTTAATTAATTTCTTTTTTTTCTTGAAAGGATTCACAATTCTTATTTGTTATTGGAAAATATATTAACTTTGTTGAGATTTGCATGAAAAACCCATCTTGAAACTGCTTTCAAAACTTCAAACCCTTTATTGGCAAATGTTTTTCTTCAAAAAAAATGATGATCATGACTGAAAATGGTTATTTTATGAATGGTTTTCTCAATTTATTCTGAAAATTCTTGTTTGAGAATATATAATATATATATACAAACATATATATAGTTATACATATATTTTGTATATCCAATAAAAAAATAAAAAAAAAGAAATTTTAAAGCCTATGGAAAAAAAAGAGTGGATTATATGAATGGTTTTCTCAATTTATTTCTCGGGGGGTTTAGGGGGGGAAGTTGTGGGAGGCACTGCCCCCACTACCGCCCCCATACAGGGGACAACTGTGGAGGCAGAGCCTCCTCCACAGCCCCTTCTCCGCTCCCCTGCGGCCGCCTAAGCATGCCGCCCACATACTGGTGGATTGGCTATGCTTAGCACAACCGCACCACCAGTATGGGGGGTCGGCTGTGCATGCCGCCGCCTCCCTTCTCGAAACACACACGTGGTTCGAGGAAACCTGCGCCCTATTTTCAATTGGTTTTTTTTTTTAAATAAATAAAAATATAATATTTTAATATTATATTTTATAATATTAAATATTGTTTAATAATATTTGATATTATATTTTATAATGTTAAAATATTAATATTTATTGTTAATATGTAGATATATATATAATATTTTAAATATTATATTTTATAATATTAAAATATTGTTAAATAATATTTTACATATTATATTTTATAATATTAAAATATTAATATATATTAGAAGGTGATTTAATTAGTGGCATGTGTAATATAATTGAGAAAATTTTATATCTAAATGCTATAGTCAAATTATGGATTTTTATTTTAGAACAATATATTGAAAAGGACAAATATTGGATTTAAGAGTAATATGTTTTAATAATGAGTTTAATTGTTTTTAAAATGTTTTATTTTGCAAAGGAGGTGTAGATATGTTAAAATGATATATTTTAAATCGAAGGAGTAAAAGTTTATTTTATTATGATTTGCAAACAATTAAAGATTAAATATTTGATTCTAAAATAATAGATAAATTAATGGATTTTAAAGTAATATATATATTTTGGGAAAAGAGGAAATGGTTATTTATTTCAAAACGATATTTTCTGAATGATTGAAATAAATATCTATTTTATATTAAATTAAAAGCAATTAGAGAATGAAATATTTGGTGTATATTTCATCTTTGTTTGATAGAGTCATTGTTCAACTCAGTTTTATTAAATGCAATAGAGTATCAAAGGTTAACTAAGAAGTGGATTCAGGAAATCCGAAGTAGATTTAACTCTGATTAAATTGTTTGTTTAAACGTAATTCCTTATGATATTGCTTTGGGGAAATTAATTAGAAAGGGTTGTTAAGTCTTCCTGGTAGGATTTAAAGATGTGGGTTGTCGTATCATGTTGTCAACCTATTTGGAATGGATGAAGTAAATGTTCATTTCATTATTATTGAAAAAGTAGTTAGGGAATTAAATATTTGGGTTAAATGTCTTCCTTTGTTTGAAAGAGGCGTTATTAAATTAGTTTCATTGCGACCATAAACTACTGAGCTATATTAAGGAAGTGGGTTTAATATATCCAAAAATTAGCTATTTTCCTCGCAATTTCCTTATGTGATTATTTCCTCTATGCCATGTTTGGGAAATGGGTTAATTGTGTCCTTATTATGTAAGTCTTCTAGAGGTTGGGGGTTGTCGCTTTGTGAGGTCAACCGTTTGATAAATTCTCTAGGTTTGTGCTTGAGGTTATGTCAACGTTATTACCCGGTTTCCATGAATGGGGATGTTTAGTACCTCTTGTGGAAGGAGTGGATTATGTGATTGGTGGCTCCTTGTAAGGAGTGGCGTTGATATCATTGTTACCTCCAGAGTTGGAGTGAGTTATTTTTATGTTTCCTCCTAGTGTTGGAGTGGTCGTGATGTCTTGTTTGTATGCCTTGGCTTTCATTTGTGTTTGGTTATGTTTGGTATGTTGTCAAGTAGAAGAATGACTTCCATTAGGGGCCAGAGCCGTGAGAGGTAAACTGGGTAACCTTCGAAGGTATTTTATTTGAGTGATAATTAAAGTAATGTAATCCATGTCAGTAATGTTATGGTGTACTTGTAGTTGGTACTTGATTTTATGTGTATGGCTCTTTTAACATAATTGATTTGTGTTATATCTGGAAGCAATGTGACCATGTTAGAATTGTACTTGTGATGTACTTGCATTGTACTAGTGAGGTACTAGTGTTGTACTTGAGTTGTACTTATGATGTATTTGAGTTGTACTTGTGTGGTTTATGTGATTGGTTGTGTCAGTTTAGGTTCAGTTATGTTTCAGCCTGTGTCTAGAGGTAGTTGGTCTTGTCGAGGAATCCTTGTTACTATCTCCTAGAATGGGGGGTGGGCCTTTGGGTTACACTTCGTTGGGTGGCATGCACCTTACTCTGTTGGGCTTTCTTCTTGTTCGTGTGGATGAGATTTCCAGTTGGAGAGCTCGTGGGATCCTATTACTCATTATGTTTACTTTCATTTCAGTTAATCTTGTAATTTATTGCCCCTCTTGGTAATCGAGGTGGAAGTTGTAATATGTAATCATGCTTTTGGATTTACCTCATTTGAGGAATGAGAGTTGTAACCTTATTGTACTTTGGGATCTTATGGTATCTTTTACTTTTATGTTGTACTTTATCTTGGATGGAATGTATGTGTTATGAATTTCATAAGTAATTAAATGTTGTGGTTTCAATTCTTTATGTTGTTCGTGGGTAATTAAGTAATCTCAGTCTCGTAACCTTAGAGGTTGTTGCAATGTGTAGTGAACTTGCGTATTAATTATACTTTTAAAAAAATAAATTAGTTTGTTTGAGTAGTTAATTGCAACTTCCTCTAGGGTTGCGTGGTGGGGCGTTACACAGTCATAAATATAAATATAAAATATCAATATGGAAAAGTTGAAATTACATGAACATAGTAAATGTTGAGAGTAACAGAGAAAGAAATCTGAGTGAAATAATAGATATTTTATTTTTGTTTTAGAATTGATAAATTTTTGTTTTCAGCTTGAATACCACTGAATATGTGTGTAAAATTTGAAGATATATATATACACCAGAGAATAGATACATTTTTAAATCTAAGTATTTCTAAATACATATACATTTATGAAGTTGGGCAAGTTTCATTTTAAAAAAGGTATTTTTGCTCAAATTAATCAATCCGTGATAGTTGGCTCAACCATTTAAATGTAAATCAGCTGAATGGTTAACTGAAAATAAAAAGTAAAATAACCATTAAGGAGAAAGAGAAGTGGATTGTGCCTTTAATAGTTATCAATCAGGTGCATAAATCTTTCTTTGTAAACTAAATCTTTTGGGAAACTTCGATATGCAATGTGTTTTTCCATGAAAATTTGAATTAGCAATTACTTGAATCTTCTTTTAAAATTTGATATGAAATCATGCACTATTATTTTCATGAATGCATTTATTCGTAAATTGCTCTACTCTTTATTTGAAAACATTTCTAACAATTTAAACAAATTCATTCATTATTTTAGAGTAAGATATTTAAATGAAAACATAAGATTTTATACTTAAAATCAAATAGAAAAGAGTGCAAGTGCGATCAAATTCTCTTATTACTTGGAGGATTGTAGTTGATTTTAATGAATTCCTTGACAAATGTAATAAAATCGAATGTAGAATTAGTTTCCTATGAACTGATTTTCTTATGAAATTAGATAACAAACTTGGAAAAGTAACTGATTTCAAAAAGATACTTGAATGCATATACAAAATCCATCATTAGTATCAGGCATATCCTAGAGACACCTTACTACGTTAATCTCGGATCTTATACCAAATTATTTATTGTAAGGTTATTGTAAATCCATGATTTAATGAAGAAATTAACTTGAAAGATCTAAACACTTAAACTAGGGATTGGAAATCTCTCCATACTTGATTCTCTTATATATCAATAACATGATTTAATCCTTTTAAAGAAATTTCATAAATAATTTAAAACTATGTATTTATAATGCACGTATGCCCTGACTTCTTAGTAGCTCATGTAGAATGCTAAATTTAGTCATTAATGCATAAATAAGTAAGCATGAAATGTTTGCTTAGATCCGAGAAGAATGACCTTTATTTAAAGCATGAAGTTGTAAATATCCTAGAGATTGGCTTGCTTGTTAAATATTAGATGCATGAAGAAAAAGGTGCGAGTTTATATTTCCATTTCTTGTCAAAAGGACCTTATGATTGTTCTAAAATAATATAGAAGTATATAATTTATATTACATCCCTTGAATGATAATTAAGGAATCTTGTTTATTTATTGTAATTGCTCATTTAGTTGATTTGGAGTTGTATTTTCATAAGAATGTATACTCATATATATTCATTAGCTTATATATGTATTCCCATACATACACGAGCTATACCTTCTTAACTCTTTTATAGTATTATTATTCTTGTATTATTGAAACCTTCATGAATCAATGAGTTTAAAAGTAAGCATTATTATTATAATTGCATAGGCATGTGTGCCTCCTAATAGGCTTAGGATTACTTTCATGAAACTTTATGTGATTGGTTTATGGCTATCAATGTACTTGTATGATATTTGAGAGGACATTAGAGGTAGAATGGTCTTATTTGCAAATACTTGGAAGTAAATTCATAATAGTGTTGGCATTACCGTAACTTTCCTATGCAAGGATGATGCATTGGTGAAACTTGAAAATGTTGCTTGTTGACTCATGTAACCTATAGAAGGACTTCCTTATGCTCCTTGTTAGGAGTGATATTCATGATATCCAAAAATATGTAATGAATGGTCATGGCAACGAGATTGTATGATCATTGCCTGTGAGGCAACTTGTAACCATTGAGATGTAGCCAGTAAGGCTTTGCTAGTGAGGCATTTCATTAAGCCAATGAGGAAATTTTATGAGTGGTTTTTCACCCCTACAGGGTTTTCCACTCATGAAATTCTTTGTGTTATGGCTCTTCTGTGGATGCATTGATGATCTTGTTGTTTCTATTATTTGCATTACAATATTTGAATTTATGTGTATTGTGTATTGTGTATTGTTGTGAAAGCCTTCATGGATAGGTTATGCAATAGCACGACTTTGTGATGATATTATTATTGACTCGTTAATGTATTTTTTTATATTTTGAAATGATAATGAAGTAAGTTATTTATTCCTCTTTTTCCGCACCATTTTATAATTAATTTATTCTATTAAATTTTTAGAAATTAAAGGATATAATTCATAAGTGAGTTTTTCGGATCTTAGAGCAACTCATGAAAACTTAGGCACCCATGAATAGATTAATGTCCAAAAATAAATTGAATCAATACAATTTATCATTCCAAAATAACATTTTCTATATTGCATCACTTCGAAATAAAATAATATTCATTGTGTAATGCCCCGCCATGTAACCCTAGAGGAAGTTGCAATTAATAACTCAAATGCACAATTTTTTATATTTTATTTAAAGTATATTAAACATGTAAATTCACTTCCTATTGCCAACAACCTCTAAGGCTACGAGACTGAGATTAATTTTTAACCCATACATACATCATAAATACATCCATAGCATTTTAATTACTTAAGGAATTAAGTACTCATACATTTCATTCATGATAAATTACAACATCACATTAAGAATTACAATAAGATTTCATATAACATTATCTTATCAAAGAAGATTACATCACTCATTCCCTGAATGAGGTTGTACATATAAATGTGATTACATAATACAATCATCCACCTTGAATACAACTGAGGGGCAATAATTACAAGAGCCAATTGAAATAATTACAAAGCATGAAATGAATACTAGAAAACATGAGCTCTTCAATTGGAAATCTCACCATCACGAATTGAAGATCAAGGGGGACCCAACGACGTAGGGTGCACATTCCTCCCAACCAAGTGGTATCCGTAGGCCCACCCCCCATGCTAGGAGATAGTAGCAATGATACATGGCCAATCCTACAACCTCTAGTCATAGAATGACACAAACTAAATCAACCAAATACATAAACCAAACAACACAAGTACAACACTACAAAACTAAACATAGGTCACATTACTTCCATATTATAACAAATCAAGTATGTTAAAAGAACCATACACATAAAACCATGTACCAATTGTTGTTGTAGAAAGAGTGTCATCACACAGCTCGACATGGGATATCCAATGGGATGTTCCTAGGCCCCGACCCCCATCTTGGGATCTCTTGGAAGCCTCAACTGATCCTTGACCCCCATACTCACTCATGCAGAGTCAAATACCTCTCGTAAAGACAAGGTAGATGAACTTTTCCATTTCAGGCCTTCCCACTCATCCCAAGCCCAAACGAGCACTTGCGTCTATGAGTGAGGCTAATTTATCTTACTTAATATGAAATACTACCCAATTTCCTAAATACTTTAATTATGTTTTCACTTGATTAACTACTTCCGAAGGTTATCCAACTTACCTTTTTAAGGCTCTGGTGCCTAACGAAAGCCACTCTTATACTTGACAACACACGAAAAAAATAAACCACCAAGGGTACCATAGGGCACACAAAACTAGGTAAAAATCCACTTCAATTTCTAGGAGGCAACACTTAACATAATCCACTCCAACAAGGAGGCACACATGACAATACCACTCCAAACTAGGAGGCACAAATCCCCATTCATGGAAATTGGGTAAGTCACTGACATGACTCCATACACTACCCAAGGGAAATAAAAATGGGTTGACAACACATTACAACAACCCCCATCCTCTAAGGATCCTTCTAGAAGATTTACAATTTAGGACTAACACTTAACCTATTTCCCAAAATGAGACTAGAAGAACAAGAGCATTCAAGACATGAATCAAATCTAATATTTGGATTTCCTAAATCCATTCTCAATCAGTGAATAACATTGAAAAAACCAACGCACAAATCCAAGGGTACAATAACTGGGTTGACTCAAAATAAACACAACCCCATTTCCCCTTTTACTTCTGGAAGTCTTACACAAGTATAAATCAACTTCCCCAAACAAGAATACAGAGGAAATAATCACGAAAGACAATTACAAGGAAATAATCTAATTTTTTGGATATACTAAATCCATTTCCCTTTCATATTGAACTCATAGTAAAAATAACAATTTCCCTAGTATAATAATTTATCAAGCAAACTAAAAGCTCCTTTAGAAACAGATAAGGGAAATTTAAATTACAGATAGTTCAATTCCTCGATTACTTTTAAAAACAATATAATTTTCCCCAAGGGATTAACTCACCCAATTTCCCTACTTAAGTAAATATGCTTGCAACCATTTTAAAATTACAATACCAATTAAAATATATAAATAAAATATATACACAACTATATATACATATATAATTATGTATATACTAATGTATATACATTAAATATATATTAATATTAAAATCCTTTTTGCAAAAATTACCTTTTCATTTAAAAAATCAAATTAAATATATATATAACAAATATATATATAAAATATATGATATATATACATAATACATATATATATATATATTACATATATTCATATATATATTACAACCAAATAAAACAAATTGAAATCCATAATAATCAAAGGTGGCGAATTTGTTTTAATTTATTAAAAACTATGCAAAGGCAAATCTCATGGGGTGCGGACTATACATATTGTATAGCCGGCCACCCACCCTTGTTGGGGGCAACGCGTCCCCCTATGTGGTGGGCGCGTTGCCTCATAGGCAACGCTCCACCCATATGTGTGTGTGGGTGGTGGGGGATATAACCCCCCCACCAACCACTATAAACACTTCAGTTTTTTTCTTTAAATTTTTATCCCTCAATCAAAATTTCGATTTTATCAAAAAGCCCTTCATCATATGGCGATTTTCCATAATCTCAAAATTTTATAAATATTTTAGTAGCATTTATATAATATATATATATATATATATATATATGTATATATATTTTACAATATACATATATATATTAAAATAAATTGAAACACTTAAATGTTAAAACTGGGAAAACACTGGGGATGATCCCACAGTGTGATGGTAAGTCACAAGCCCTATTGAGAGGGCAGTCTCATGTTTGAGACTCACCCACTGCATGCAGGAACGAAAGGAGGACCAAGACTCGAGGAGGCTTGCACGATTTATGAAGGCTGGTCACTGTACGTTGGGCTCATTGCAGCAAAGGATGTAGATATGAATGGTGCTATTAAGCCCACACACTTGGCCCCGTGACAGGTAGATGTTGACGCTGACACTGAAAGGAGGTCGAGGCTTTGGAAAAGAGGGAATAGTAGAGGTGGTGAGTGTCGGAGGAGGGATTCCATGGAGTGATAAGCCGATGGATCGACCAGAGGTCAGGTGGAGCCAACATAAGGAAGTAGGAGTGGAGAGATAAGGTATGAGAAGGCGCTAGTGGAGTGATAGGGTGTGGTGGAGAGATAAGGAGAGGAGGAGGAGGAAGGTTGTGGATGGAGTAGAGATAAGAAGAGAAGGAGAGGAGGCTACTGGTGGGTGAAATTGTAGAGAGATAAGGAGGCTGTGGAGAGATAAGGAGGCTATGGAGAGATAAGGGAGGATGGAGAGATAAGGAAGCTACAGAGAAAGAGGAGGACGAAGAAGGTGTGGTTGTAGGAGGAATAGGGGGATGCGGCCAGGTGTTTGAATTAGGAGCTAGACGCACAATTTGCTCACCCATCAACGGTTGTTGAAGACAGCTGCTGGAGAACTATGACACAAAAAGGTCCACAGTGGAAATCAAGGAAAAATGACGGGGATGAGCCCCCCCCAAGAAATGTGGCCTCACTGGTTCATAGCTCTAGTCAAAAGCGCTTACGGATAAAAAAAAAAAAAACTGGGAAAACATTTTCGAGAAAACAACTCTACAAGCAAAATTATGCAAATTTCTAGAAAAACCCAATTTCCACAGAGGATTTCTACAATAAATTTTTCCAAATAAAATAACAAAGGATTCTTTCTTGTTTTCTCAAATCCAAACACAAAGGAAACATATTTTGAAGAATAATAATAGAATTCCTACAGATTAAAAACATAAAGAAATTTTTCCTGAGAAAAGACAAGTTACAGGAAAATTATAATTTCTTCCAGAGGAATTTAATTTCCAAATTACTAAATATTTCTCCTGGGTCTCACTAATTTTCTCTAAATTACGAGACAAACACTAACTAAGGTTTTTCCATAATTAATTTCAACTACAGAAGAATCACAGAAGAAATAACCTCTTACAGAGGAATTAAACTACAAAGCATTTTTACTATGACAATACATCTTTCACACATAGACAATCTTTTTCTATAGAGAATTGCATTCTAGAACCTATGACAATACATCTTTCACACACAGACAATCTTTTTCTACGGAGAATTGCATTCTAGAACCCTTTCCATTAAAATTTAGCAAAACAAGAATAAAGAAAATAACTTGTAACCAACGCTTCTTGAATATTTGAATCTGGTGTAGAGCCTCCTCCAAAGCTTCAAGCAAAGCTTCCAGAAAACCACGACTTCCTCCAAGAGAGATTTCTCGAGCTGTAATACCCCTCCATTTTGCTCTATTGTGCGAACAGTGTTCTGTTTGGTTATGCCTTATTTTCTGTTAGTACCTTGACTATGGTACTTGGTTACTATTTGATCACTATCTGTAAAGCGATGTGAATGTTATACTTGTTGTGATGGTATTTTATTCAGATGTTATCATTATGGCATGCTTTAGATTAGTATAGAGAATATTGGAATTAATGATGCTTTATGCGTTTGATTATATTATTGATGTTAGACTCGTCAGTTTGTAACACTGTATTGGTGAAGGGGACGAGATTGCACCACTCACTTACGAGTGCCTTGCGATTTCTTGATTCCCTCTTCATGGTGTGTTTTATATGATGCAAATATACATGTGCGATATACTTTTTTGTTCACAGGTTAATAGGTACAGGACATCGACTCCACCTGGTTTCACAGGTTTGAGCGTGTCTATTGTCCAACGGTATTCGATTGGGAGATAGTAGCTAGGTTTTTCATGCCAAGTCATCACCCTAGTCATAATGTGTCATCAATTTTTAGTCTGGTTTAGTTGCGTTAATATTGTGCTATTTGCCTTGATTTTATTTAAATTGCAAGTTAGAAAAAGATAAATAAATGGCTTATGTAATTAAGTTGTTGATTAAACTTATCTGGTTTAATGTTAGAAAAATGATTCAATTTATTAATTAATTTAATTTAATTAATAAATAATTTAATCGTGGATTAGATTTATTTTATTAATTAATTAAATTGATTGTGTTGAAATTAGATAAGTTATTCATTTTGGAATTAATAGATATTTTGTGTGAAATTGGAAAATTGAAAAGATTAAATTGGAAATTTTGAAAAAGGTTTTAAATTTCATTTTTGAAAATTTGAAAATGAAAATTGAAACATTGGAGATATTTTCTGTTTTGTTTTTGAAAATTGATTATGGTGGTTGTATAGATATTTTTCTTTTTGGCTATTATTGGGATTTTTCATGAGTTTTTGAGAGGAGGATGAAAAATTGGAAAAATTTGAAGGGAGGAAAAAATCTCTGGTTTTGGGGGTTTTGGATTTGGGTCCTTGGAAAGCTCAGTTGGATTTCTGGGAAAGAGCTTGGATTTGAGGAGAAGGCTTTGCACCATTTTTCCAATCTCTCAAGCTTTTGGAACCAGGTTTTCTACTTGGTAAATTTGTTTCATTTTGAAAGAATTCACAATTTGATTTGCTGTTTGAAAATGATATATTTAAACCTTATTTGATTTGCAAGATATAACCCAGGTTAAATCTATTTCAGAACTTTAAAACCTCTATTTGCAAATCATGTCCTTCAAGGGAAAAATTGCAATATGGGTGCATTTGATCATTTTGGATATTATTTGTTCAATTGGTTAAATAAAATTAAGTTTGGCTGTAAATAGCTATTTCTTGAAATAAATTTCTCTTTTGAATCTTTGGTTTTAATAAATCTATAAATCTATATATGTATATATACTTGGAAAATATATATACATATACATACATTTATATATATATATTATCACCAATTAATTAAACTTAATTTTCCATGTGAATTTAATTTTACCACCAATTAATTAAATAACCAACTATGAAATTCTAATGCAACTACGTGTTTACTAAATGTTTGTGTGTGAAAGAGAGACCATTCCATCTTAACCCTTCCAAGTAGCTAGCCTCCTCTACCTTAACCACACCCTTGGTCTTTGACAACCTATAATTCATGAAAAATCAGGCACCCATTAATAGATCAGTGTCCAAAAATAAATCGAAGCAATACAATTTATTATTCCAAAATAACATTTTCTATATTGCATCACTTCGAAATAAAATAATTCATTGCATTTCATCTTTTGAAAATGTAATAATCATTTACTTATTTCATATTTCAAAATAACATATATTTATTCTACCACACACAATTATCCATATAGCAGTTCCACATAAAGTAAATTCAGGTAGCATCAAAGTTTGAGATGTGACACTTGCTTTTCCAATGTTAATAGATTGTAGGTTTTCTTATAGTGTGGGTGCGATGTAGCTTGCTATACCATTCATTTTATGTTTTCAAACATTTAATTCTAGAATTTATTGTTAGTGCATTATTTTGAACAAGGATATTGCCAATTATTAAAGTTCAACAATTCGTATATGTTGCAGTTACCTTGTCATCTGAGTATGGGCCCATACCTTGTTTTGCTTCTATCCTACCACGATATCTTTGCTTGTCTGTTGATTCTGGAGGGTATTTTCATTGGTATCCTATCTTGGATTTTAGTTCTACGTTGCCCCATTTAGGTATAAGTTTGCTTTAGTCTTTCTCATATCTTTTGTGATTAATTCTTCCATCCCCTACCATAGGTCTACCTTAGATCCAACTTTGGTAGCCTCAGTTTGGTCAACACCATGGTTAGCTAAAAGGTTAGATGCCTTGTTGGCTTCCCTGTAGGTGTAGAGAACTATCTGCACATTAACTTGTTGCATAAGTTCTTTTATCTTGAACACCTTGGACTGAAGATTCCAGTCACTTTTCCAACCTCTAATGATATCTATGTTGAAGTTTGAGTCGCACTCTATCTCAATATTCATGAGACCTTTTTATTTACATAAGTGGAGACCCTTGAGGATTCCTTCTATATCTACAATGTTATTTGTGACTTCTGGTAATTTTGTTGACATTGCCTCAACCAGCTAACTACATTCATTTCTAATGATGCATCTAATTCCAACTTTGCCTGGCTTTCCTCTTGATGCTCCATCAGTGTTGAGCTTCAGGCATCCCTATGGGGGAGGGATCGACTTTCCTTTTTTCCTTTTTTTGTTTAGAGTTTGGAACAAACTGAAAAATTGAGGGAACCTTAAGTTGCTTCCAATTTCTCATTAGTTCATTATCCTAGTCTATAAACTTAGTTTTCCTTTGTATTTTTATATAAGTTGTTTAGCCATTCTAATATTCTCCTTTCTATATTAGTTATTATCTCTTCTATTTATTTAGATTTATCTTGGAAGATTCACCTATTCCTCTCCTTTCAAATGTTCCATATTTTTATAAACGGGGCAATCTGCCATATTAGGTTCCAAAAGGATTCCTTCTTGATTCTAGTCCAACAAAGGAAGAAGTTCCATAGTTGGTTACTTCATGAAGAGGTCCAATTCAAATTCCTTTGTAGCTAATCCCAACATTGTTTTGCGAAGGGGTAGTTTAGGAGCAGGTGATCTACATCTTCCTCTTTTTTTTGCACATGATGCATCGATTTGGGTCTGATATGCCAATAGTTTTTAATCTATTGCTAGTTAAGATTCTTCCATGTAGGGTCATCTAGGTAAAGGCTCCAACCTTTGGTAGTGTCCACTTACCCCAACATAACTTATGTGGTCAGGTCTTTTCACCTTCCACCATTTATTTTTTGTAACTGAGCTTTACTGAGTATATGCCTGATTTTGCCCCACACCAAATTATTTTATCTTTTTGATTATTTAGGCATACCTATCTTTCTTTAAAAATATCTGTGAGCTTTTCCTTTGTTGTTTCATCCATTAGGACTAATTGAAAATTATTCCATCTAATATTCCCATTTTCCTCTTCTACCACATAATCTCGGACGTGTTGCCCATACCTCTCCCTTAAAGGGGGAATATATTCTATCAAATCAGGGTATTCTATTAGGGGTTTGTGCCCACCCCAAGAGTCTAGCCAGAAATCTGTTCTCTTTCCATCATTGATTTTCCAGGTTAGATGGTTTGTTATTAGATGCCTGAAGTTTAACATAAAGTTCCAAATGTGGGATCCACTTCTAGGGTTAGCCATGGTTGAGATTATGTTCGGATCCCCATTATCAAGGTACTTATTTTGCAAGATTCTACACCAAAGTAGGTGGGGGTTGTTATACATTTCCAAATTAATTTGGCTCTGAGGGACTTGATTTGGGCTTTTAGTTTCCTTATTCCTGCACCTCCATCTTCCTGGGGCTTGCACACTTGATCCCAATATATCAATGTGATTTTATGTTGATTGTTTGAACCCTCCCATAAGAAATGTTTTAAGATGCCCTCTGAATTGGCAACTTCTTTTGAGGTTAATTACATGCTAGAAATTATATATTGGGATTGCAGGTAGTATTGCTTTGATCATTGTGATTCTTCTTTCCAATGTGAGCCATTTCCCACTCCAACTGAGGGCTTTATCCTTGCATTTCTCTTTGATTTGATCCTGAAGTTTGGTTCTTATTATTCCTTTGAAGATAGGCACACCTAGGTACTTACATGGTGTAACATATATTGTGTAGCACAGGAGATTTGAATTTCTTTTTTGTAGAACTTTTTTGGTATGGAAGAAGTATATTTTTGGATTTTTCTTTATTTATTTGCTGCCTTGATGCCCAAATGTATTCCTCCATGAATTTTTATTCTTTGATGCCTCATTGATTGAGGCTTCTTCGTAGAGTAGTGTGTCATCTATGAATTGTTGATGGGTAGTGGCTTCTATATTTGGAGCAATCTACACCCCTTTCCAACTATCTTCCCTTTGATATTTTTCTATTATGCTAAGATATTCCACCATTATAACAAAGAGAAAAGGGGAAATAGGGTCCCCTTGCCTTAAGTCATTCAAGCTGTCGAAAAAGACACATGGAATTCTATTTACCAGTACTAAGTATCTAGATGTTGACAGGCAACAAAATATTATTTGGATCCGGTCTTCACAAAAACCAAACTACTCCATGACTTTGATTAGGAATATCCACCTAACTTTGTTACAAGCTTTGATTACTTCAAGCTTAATCATCATGCTCTGTGCCTTAGCTCTATTGATTAGGTGCATGGCTTCATTTGGCACTATGATACTATCAATTATGTCTCGCCCTAGGTGAATCCACTTTGGTTGGCTGAGATTACCTCCCCAAGTATTTTCTTTAATATGCTTGCAAGAAATTTTGAGATAATTTTGTAAATTGTATTGCATAGTGAGATAGGGTGGTAGTCCCCCATGCTTGAGCATTTCTCCTTTTTTGGTATTAGCACCAGGACTGTATTGCTCATGTATTTGATGAATTTATTTTTCTATCTAAATTCCTCCACAATTTCCCACACCTCTTTCTCTAGGAAGGACCAACATTTCTGATAAAAGAAGTCTGGGAACCTGTCTAGTCTAGGTGCTTTATCTAGGTACATTTGGAAGACTACAACCTTAACTTCTTCCACTATGAATGGTGTTGTCAGAATTTTTTTGTCTTCTTGGGAGATGACTTTGGGGATATTCCTCAGGATGTTTCCATAGTTAAGAGTATTGACACCATCCTCTAGGGCTAGTAGTTCCTTAAAAAAATTAATTGCTTCTTCCTGGATTTCTTCTATGTCCTCTATTAGTATTCCACCTGAACTTTAGATGGTTGATATTCTTTTGTATGATTTTTATTTTGGAGGTGTTACGGAAGAATTTGGCATTGGCATCCCCTTTGCATAACCAAATTTCTCTAGATTTGGATTGCCAATACTCCTCCTCTCTTGCCAGGGTTTCATCATATTCTTCCTTGAGATCTTTTTCTTGATTGGTAAAAGTTTGTGGTATTTGTTATCCTTCTTGTATTTCTTGTGTTCCTTTATTGATTATTGCAAGTTATGGCCTCTGTTATATGCTTTTATTGATTCTCTATACAAGTCCAAGTATACTATCACTTATCCTTTGTTCTACTTAACCTGCATAAATTTGTCTATCATAATATTGGCCATGGTCTTTGATTTATGTGTATGATTATGGATGGTTGTCTTCAGTTAATGCACGTAAGAAGAGTGAACTGGGCATAGCAGACATCTTTCTTTTGGATTGTTCAAGATTCTTAAACTTCTTGCTATATTGTGACCGTTGTACCTTTCTAGAGATTTGAAGACATTAATTGTACTAAAAAAAATGAAATGATAATTCAATGATTAGTATATAAAATTGGACATTATTAGACATCATTTGATGTGTTTGAAAAGGATTATTATATAAAATTGCATGTGGCAACACTCAATGTGTTTTTTAGCATGTAATTAGCTTTACTACCAATACAAGAAAATATTAAAAAAAGCTGTTAGGAGAGATGAGATTTTCATATATCCGAATGAACCTTCACTTCCTCACAGTTCAAGAAAAATCGATAATTGACATATATTATTAGTTATATATATATATATATATATATATATATATATATATATTACTAGTGTTAGTGATAGGTTAAATTAGAAATTAAAGTTCCATTGCAGAGTTTAATATGTTTGTTTATTGTCTGTACAAGTTGGCATGTTTCAGTTACTAGAACATATAATCCAATATTGGTGAATTAATTTTTTTAAAATTCTTTGTAGCACCAAATGTTTTTAATTTCCCAATTTAAACTATCACTAACACTTGTCTTCCTTCCCGGTCGATGATATAGGTGAGGAAATAAAATTGAATAAAACAAGGTGAGGTGGATTTCGAAGGAGGCTTCAAGAGATGTGAAGGATCTTCACTAAATATAGGTGATTCTATCTCTCAATATCTTTAATTTCCCAATTTAAACTATCACTAACACTAATTTAGATTTCATTTGGTGTGTTTGGAAATGATTAGTATAGAAAATTGGATGTAGCAATACACAATGTGTTTTGAAGAATATAATTATATTTACTAAAAAATAGAAAAAATATGTCATCTATCAGGAGAGATACGATTTTCATATATTTGAATGAACCTTCACTTCTTCACAACTCCAACAAAATGGAAAATTGGCAGATATATTTGGTGATATATTACTAGTGTTTTTGATAAGGAAAAGTAGGTTTTGAAGGGACCCCAAAACCCTGTACAACGAAAGGAAGCTGCTAAAGAAAAAGACACATAAGCACCAACAACCCAAAAAAGTCAAAAATGTTGACAAAAGATAACACTAGATAAAATGTTAGCAAAATATCAACACATAAGGCTGATCAACCAACACCTATAACAAATTATCAAGAACCTTTGTCGAGTCCACATTACTAGAGATGAACTTGTCATTCATCTCTACCACTTCCTTAAGATCTTGGAACGAAATAGCCACCCTTTTCTTAGTCTTTCTCCTAGTGATACATAATGTGTTTTGTATCAACATCATGTAATTATATTTAATATGAATACAAAAAAATATTATGTCAGATGTTAGGAGAGATGAGATTTTCATATATCCAAGTGAGATTTACTAGTGTTAGTGACAGGTTAAATTGGAAATTAAAGTGCCATTGTATAGTTTAATATGTTTGATTATTGTCTGTACAATTTTGCATATTTTAGTCACTAGAATATATAATCCAATATTAGTGAATTTCATAAAAAAAATGAATTCTTTGTAGCACCAAATGTCTTTAATTTCCTAATTTAAACTATCAGTAACACCAATTTAGATTTAATTTGGTGTGTTTGGAAAGGATTAGTATAGAAAATTGGATGTGGCAATAAAAAATGTGTTTTGCATCAAGTAATTATATTTAATACAAATACAAAAAAAAATACAAGTCAGCTGTCAAGAGAGATGAGATTTTCATATATCCAAATGAACCTTCACTTCTTCACAGTTCCATTAGAATGGAAAATTGGTAGATATAATTGGTGATAAATATTACTAGTGTTAGTGATAGGTTAAATTTCAAACTAAATTTCCATTGTATAGTTTAATATGTTTGTTAT
Organism: Sequoiadendron giganteum; assembly: GCA_007115665.2. Taxonomy (NCBI): domain Eukaryota; kingdom Viridiplantae; phylum Streptophyta; class Pinopsida; order Cupressales; family Cupressaceae; genus Sequoiadendron; species Sequoiadendron giganteum. The sequence goes on along the minus strand of CM021109.1, from coordinate 317,586,243 downwards.
TTTTTTATACAAGTTGGCATGTTTTAGTCACCAAAACATATAATCCAATATTGGTGAATTTTAGAAAAAAAAACTCTTTTTAGCACCAAATGTCTTAATTTCCCAATTTAAGCTATTACTAACACCAATTTAGATTTCATTCGGTTTGTTTGGAAATGATTAGTATAGAAAATTGGATGTGGTAATACACAATGTGTTTTACAACATGTAATTATATTTACTACAAATACAAAAAAAAATACAAGTCAACTATCAGGAGAGATGAGATTTTCATATATCCGAATGAGCCTTCACTTTTTCACATTTCTAGTAGAATGAAAAATTGGTAGATATAATTGGTGATATATTACTAGTGTTAGTGATAGGTGAAATTAGAAATTAATGTGTCATTGTATAGTTTAATATGTTTATTTATTGTTTCTACAAGTTGGCATGTTTTAGTCACTAGAATATATAATCCAATATTGGTGAATCTCAAAAAAATAAATTCTTTGTAGCACCAAATATTTTTAATTTCCCAATTTAAACTATCACTAACACTTGTCTTCCTTCCAGGTCGATGATATAGGTGAGGAAATAAAATTGAATAAAACAAGGCAAGGTGGATTTTGAAGGAGGCTTCAAGAGACGTGAAGGATCTTCACTGAATGAAGGTGATTCTAGCTCTCATAGCTTGAATTACAAGTGTATTGGACAATTATATTTTCAAAATTTATTTTTCATTTAGAATTTTTGATTTATTTATAGATGAGATGGTTACAGTGGGGAATGCAAACAATTTACAGTTTAACACTTATAAAAAAGGGCTGGAGTGTAGGGCAAATGGGAATTGAAATTGGTTATTTGGGCTGGGAATGCAGTTGGTGGGTGCGAAATTTTGTTATCATTAACAAATGGAAGTTTTATTAAACTATTATACACCTTGAATGGTGGGGGTAACAAAAAAAATTGGCACCTATTATTATTGTTAATATTTTACATTTTTGTTCAAAGGGGAAATGATAAATAATGTTATTCTACTTTGTTATATGAATGTACCTTTTTTTAGTTATCAAGCATCTCCACATAGTTGGGTTTTATAAGGTTCTAATTAAGGAACATTATTATTGTTATTGTGATTAGTCAGTATAATATAACCACACAAAATGCCAAGGTGGGGCCATAATAATATACAAATGGCCATTACACTTCCAAAAGTTTGTAATGAGAATTGTTGTTCTGTAAGCACAATGTGTTTTGTAGTGTAGAAAATTCTATACAAATATGAGTATTCTTGGTTGTCCATTTTTGAGCTTTAGAAACACAATATGTTGTCAAGTGTACAAATGCTTATACCATGCTCTCCTTGCACTATGAAGTACAATGTGTAGTGATAGTTAATATAGGCCACCTTTAATGACAAACCTGCTATTTGATAAAATATAATCCCATATATACATGTGTGTATCTACATTTCATGACAAAATTGGATATAACTAAATGCAAGATCTTCAAAACACACCATGTTTCACAACCTACACTACACAATGTTCACCATTGTCAACAAGTTTATTCAATATTTCCATTAATCATAAAAAAATAGTTTCTTTCTATTTATAATGCACACCTACATATATAAAATTGAAAACCAAAAGGGGTTGGGTACGTTGTGATGTGGAAGTTGAAAAACATAGTGTATTATGAAGCATGCAATTTCTTATATCATTTAGCCTATGTAGGTTTAAGTGTCTACTTTGAAGCTTGGTCTATGCCACTAAGTGTAGTTGACAAATGACATGTTTTTAAACCTCCTATTTTTTGTGAAGACATTCATAACTCTACATATCTCTTTGTGCATTTCAAATAACAATAGTATTTCACAACAGTCTATTTTGATATGTTAAATTGTAGGTTTTGAAACATGTTTTTGTTACATGCATTTGACAGGACATCCTTAACAAACCATGTTTTGTATCATCTACCATCAAGATGTGGATTGCATCTTTGATAGTACTAAAAATAATGGTGTTGTTGTAATTTGAATTGTAGACCTCCATATACATAGATCATAACCATAGGGGTTGAGTATGTTTTGAAGTGCACATTCAAACATAAAGTGTCTTTTGCAACTTGCTATGTGTTGTCACTTGCAACATGTGTAGTGTAAAATGTTTAGCACCCCTCAATTTTGCTCTTTTGATCGCATAGTGTTCTTCTTCGTGATGTTTTATTTTTTGTTAGTACTTTGACTATGGTACTCGGTTACTATTTGATCGCTAACTATAAAGCAATGTGATGTTATATTTTGATGTGATGGTATTTTATTATGATGTTATCATTATGGCATGCTTTAGATTAGCATAGAGGATATTGGAATTAATGTTGTTTTATGCTTTTGATTATATTATTGATGTTAGATTCATCAGTTTTGTAACACTGTATTGGTGAAGGAGATGAAATTGCACCACTCGCTTGCGAACACCCTGCGATTCCACGATTTCATCTTCACGGTGTGTTTTATTATGATATATATGCATGTTCGATATACGCTTTGTTTGCAGGTTTATAGGTACAGGACATCGACTCCACCTGGTTCCACAGGTTTTGAGCGTGTCCATTGCCCAACGATATTTGATTGGGAGATAGTAGCTAGGTTTTCCGTGTCAAGTCATCACCCTGGTCATAGTGTGTTGTTGGTTTTAAGTCGGGTTTGGTTGCTTTAATGTTATTCATTTCACCTTGATATTATTTTAATTGCAAGTTGAAAAAAGTAAATAAATGGCATTAAGTATTTAAGTTGTTCATTAAATTAATCTGGTTTATTATGTTAGAAGATATTAATTAATTAATTAATTAATTTAATTTAATTAGTAAAATAATTTAATCTTTGGATTATATTTATTTTATTGAATTAATTAAATTAATTGAATTGAATTTAGTTATTTTTAGAATTGATAGATATTTTAATTGAAAATTGAAAAAGGTTTTAATTTGCATTTTTGGAAAATTTGAATGCAAAAAGAAGTTTGAAGATATTTTCTGTTTTTTTGTTTTCAAAAATTTATGTTGGTGGTTGAAAGAGATATTTTTATTTTCATAGAGTTTTTGGATATAACCATGAAAATTGAAAGAAGAAGAAAAAGAAAAGGAGAAAAGAAGGAGAAAGAAGAGGATTCTGGTTTTGGGTTTTGGATTTTAATTGTGGAAGGAGCTAGAATTTGTGAAAGGATCATTGCACCATTTGACATCTTCTTTGAAAGCTTTTGGAAACCAGGTTCATGTTATTTAAATTGATTTTGATTTTGAAAAGATTCATATATTTTGATACGTTGTTTGCAAAATAATTGTTTGAGAAACTCAGAAATGAATTAGGATGAAAAACCCATGTTAAATCTTGTATAAAATTCTAGGAACCATTTTGTTTAAATGTTTTTCTCAAAGAAAAAATGGAAATATGACTGTAAATGATCATTTTTAAGAATTATTTGCTCAATTGGTTTGTAAATTTATTAAATCTGTGTGTATATATATATATATATGTATATATATAAATATAATATATTATATATATGTATATAATATATATATATATATATTTATTTATTTATATATTTCATAGTGGAGATGGTTGTTCGAAAAAATAAATGAAACCCTATCAAAAATATATTGGCAGATTTAAAATCCGTAGGTCTGTGAATTTTTTTTTTTTCAATATTTAAAAATTCAAAGTTTTGTGGGGGTGGTTGCTGGGGGCTCACCCCATAGCCGCCCCCATGGGAGGCGCTATGGGGGAGCCACGCCCAGCGTGCCCCACACGATCGTGCCCATACCAATGGGTTCGACTGCGTTTAAACATAGTCGGACCCACTGTTGGAGTGCGATTGTGTTTAAACACAGTCGCCTTATATGGGGGGGAGGGGAGGGGGGTTCAGCTGTGTGTAAACACAATCAGCCCAACACCAAAATCCCAAAAAAAAAATTTGCGCCCTAACTCTTTTCCAATTTGACTTTAAAAAAAATAAAAATATTTAATATTTGATATTATATTTTTATAATATTAAAATATTTAATATATATAAATAATAATATATATATATTTAATATTTAATATTATATTTATATATTATTTAAATATTTAATATATATAAAAATAAATAAATAAATATATATATATATATATATTTGTGTGTATATGAAAAAAAATATATATATATATACATATATTTGTATAAACCTAAAATTGGTTTGGAGGATCCGATTAATTAAATATGAATTATTTGATTAATTATCCTAAATTCCTCTACTATTGAATAAATAAAAATATTTATTTATATAGTTCACGTTCACATTCACATTTAAATTCTTCCAATTCTTCTATTATCTCATTTTAATTAAATAAACAAAATTAAATAAACAAAATTAAATACTTTGTTTGATTTAATTATCATTTCCCTATTTTATTCTATCACATCAAATCTTAAATTAATTAAATCAAGATTAAACACTTTATTGATTAATTACCATATTCTTCTATTTTGATTTAATAAACAACTTCTATAGTTTGTTCTATTAAATTATTTATCCCTCTTTTGCTAAATTAAATAAATCAAAAATATTTAAATAAAGGCATAAAGAATATTTCTCTATATTTCCTCAAAACCAAATTAGACATCTTATGTCTAATTTATGTCAAAAATATGTCAAATTAATTGATTCAAACTTCACGGGAAGTTTTGGAGACAAATTGGAAATTCATCTCTCAATCCTCTTCCATCAATCCTTCCTATTCTCTTGCCTGGTGTTTTCATGGGTAGAGACAATCCCCAAAATATTCTCCATCTCCTCCATCTCTCACCATTCAATCCTCTAGATTGAATCCAAGCCTCTCTTTGCTATCCCTGTGCAAAGCTACTGTGGGAAATCTATAAATACAACTTCATTCAACAAAGAAAGGATCCTAGATTATCAAGTTTATGCAATCTTACTCTGCAAGAATTCAAGCATCAAGCATCAAGCATCCAACATTTTAGATTTCATATCATGGCTGCCTCCTGTAGCTTCATCCATCAATTTTCATGTTAATTCATGTTACAATAGTTTCTTTTATCATTTAGCATTATCATATAGCTTCACATCATTGCATCAACATCATTCCATTCTTTAGATTGTCATTTTAGCAGTTATAGTGTTTTATTTAAATTTGAGAGCACAATATCTTAATAAATATTTAAAGATAGGAGACAATGAGACGCTTTCAGTAGATTATTTGCTTAATCTTTGATACAATGTTTCATTAAGAAGTGTTTTCCTTTGTTTACTTACTCACACTTACAATTTGGCACCCACCGTGGGGCCTTAACTCCATATTTTGCAAATTTTCCTGAAAAGTGTCGCGCAGGTTTCCAATGTGTTCTATTTCGGTGCTTCCATCAAAAACTATAGTGCTTTTTTCAAAAACTATAGCGCATCCGTGGAAAACTATGGCACTTTCATGCTCTGTTTTGGTGCTTCCGTGAAACTATAGTGCATCTGCTAAATGTTTTAGCGCTTCTACTATAGCACTTCCATGAATTGTTTCGGTGCATCGGTCACCCATCTCCAATGTAGCTAATATAGCGGTTCCGTGAACAAATTTGGTGCTTTGGTACTCTGTTTTAGCATTTTTAGTTTTAACGCATCTGGTAAATGCTATAGTGCTTTCATTGATTGTTTTAGCGCTTTTGTAATTTCTTATCTGGATCCGACGCGGCCGTGGCCAGAATTTCATTTTGATACATTTGGACTAAAATGAACCAATCCTAGGATAATCATTTGGTTTAAAATTTATCAATCCTAGGGTATCCATTTTGCTTTAAAATTTATCAATCCCAGGATAGCCATCACACTCTTTCTATATCAATTAAAATGGACACCATGATTTTTGTGAAGCAAAATCTTCACATAGATTAGCAAATTTTGTCTTTTGGGCTTAAAATGAATCATTTATCTACTGTGCTTGTGTGGTGAATAGGCTTATGCTCTCCCGTTAACTGGGTGATCAAAGTGCCAAACTCATCCTTTATTTTCATGCAAATTTACGCTTTTGTTAAAAACTTTAGAAGGTCTGCCATAGTGGGAAAAAATACTCACCGTACGGGAATGGCCTAAGTGGGAACGCCTAAATCCAAGGATTCCAACCCACTCTAATCAAAATGCAAGTTGTTGATGAAAGTCCAACTTGACGGTAGTGTGCAAGATAACCATCCCCAAAATATTTGTTCTAAAGATTGGGAGGTCTCCTGAGGGAGTTTATCAATTGCCGCACTGCACGGAAACCCTATCTAAGAACCATAGCATAGTATCCAGCCGAGTCAGTAACAAGACATTGTAATACTCACGGTGCAAGGGGAGGGAAGAATCTGCCCCCAAGACACTCAACATATAATTTCCAAGGACCGTTTGCTCAGAGGACGAGAAATCCAACTTTGAGTACGCACTTGGAAATGAAAAAAACACGGGCGCCCTCTAGGGGGTGACACGGCTATGTGAGTCAACGCAATTTTAAGATGTGGGCTGTTGAGTATAACGATGACCTTTTTGACTTTAAGAGTGAGTCTGTCGGAAATTATATATTTGTCAAAACAAACCAGTGAAAATCAATAAGGACCATTTGTGGTTCTTGAATATACAGTATCTGTTCAAATTCTAAAACAATTATTCTACAATTTGCTTGTTGTGTTTTCAAAAAATCATTAAAAATCAAATGAAAGATCATCCAGAAAACTGCAAATCAAATTAGGGTAGAAAAATTCATGATTCGAGAGTGGAAATCAACCAAGTTTGTCAAGAAAACCATCAAAGTCAACAAACCCAAGAGGCCACTTGGTTACCAAAATCTTTTGAGAAAAAGGCGTTTCTTGTATCAAAGTTGAAAGATCTTTTTACAACACAAAACCTTCATTCGTAGGTATCACGATTTCGCTAGAGATCATACTCTTGATTACGCTGTAGAACCTCTTTATTCACGAGATTTCTTCCAAAGGAGAGCCCCTCACACTATCACAATCATATTCAACGCATACGTCAGTCCTACATCCCACAACCGATGATAGAATATGCCACAAGGCCAAGTCAAATATTGAAATAAAGAGTCTTAAACATCGACCCTCCATTTTAGTGCTCTGGAAATCTATTTCAATGCTTTAAGACTCTGTTTCAACACTTTCATAAAATAGCGCTCCCAAGAACTGTTTGAGCACTTCCAAGCACTATTTTAGGGCTTCCATAAAATAGTGCTTTCAGGCACTGTTTCATCGCTTCTGAGCACTGTTATAACACTTCCACAAAATAACGCTTCCGAGCACTGTTTCAGCGCTTTCAAGCACTATTTTGGTGCATCCATAAAGATAGCTCTTCCATCATCTGTTTCAATGCTTTTGAACTCTGTTTTAGCACTTCTGCGAAATAGCACTTCCAAGACCTGTTTTAGTGCTTTCAAAACAAAGATTTCTAAAACATAGCAGTCATTTTGTTTGTCATCTATACACAAATTTTTGTCAAAACAGAAGTATCTTTTTAACAGAGTCACTGTCTAGAAACCAAAATCAGATAGGTTCCTACAAGTTTCCAGTCTTTTCAACTAAAACACAGATCTTGCAAATCATAAAGTGTCAAATCAAAACAAAATCTCAATTATTACACTAAAGTTTCATCATCAGGATATTATCATCCTATTATCATGAAACAAGGCATAGTAATCAAAACCTAGTCTTATCAATAAGATATATCATCTTATTTGACTTTGTTAAAAATTCACTTGACATTTTCTAGCATAGAAGATCAAAGTTTGGAAGAAAGAACAAAACACTTGTATGCCAATCTTCACCAGGTTACAAAAACAGAGGCTCTTAGAAAAGGAACTTGAAACATCATATACAATGGCAGAAGAAAATCCCTGGAACAATCTACATCAAAGTGACAAAAATGAAATAACTCCAGAAGACATACAAATAGCCCAACATGATCCAAAATTCCATAAATTCATGGAAAAGATCTTAGAAAAGGACATGGAGAAATACCTCTTAATGTTGGCTAAATCAGGTGCTAAGCTTCCTAAAGAATTTGACGTAAATTGCCTAAGAGAAGCACCTGGAACAAGCAAAACTAAAATACCACAAGACACACAAGGTGTGGATCCGGTTGTTGCCTTAACAACCCAAATGCAGAATTTACAACAAATACAAGACATGACAAAAGGAAACACCAAAAGGTATGCAATACAAGACATTTTTCCTTATCCTTTTGACTCAACAGTCGACATGATACCTTTTCCTCGACACTGTGAATTCCCCAAGTATGATAAATACAATGGAAAGACAGATCCATTCGATCATATCCGTGAATTCAAAACTGTGAGCCTAGAGTTTGCTCAAGAGGAAACTTTCCTAATGAGATTATTCCCAAGAAGCTTGGGAGGTTCACGTATGGAATGGTTTTCCAAATTACAACCAGGAATAAGGACTTTTGAAGAACTTGTCAATAGGTTCATATCTTAGTATTCTTTTAACATCCAACATGATGTCATGATAAAGGATCTGTATAATATGAAACAAAAAAAAGGGGAGACATTCTTGTCTTTTTTACAAAGATGGAGACAACTATTCGCTAGATATCCTTGCTCCATTCCCGAGGAAGAGAAAATGGAGTTGTTCATAGATAATTTGATGGACGAGATGAGTTACAGACTCGAATTACAATGTCCTCCTATGTTCGAAAAGGTGATAGAAAATGGCCTTAAGGTTGAAGAAGTGTTGGTCAAAATAGGGGTTATTAAACATTACAACGACAAATCGAATAACACAAACTCCTCCAATCAATACCCCAACAATGACAAACCAAAATTTTGGCAAAAGAACAAAAATTCGGGGACTAATGAAATGGCAAGTGATTTACAAAATGCCAAACCAGTTTTTAACTTGATAGCATCTATTTCAAAAACAAATCAAAACAATGATCAAATCATCAAGTCAAATTTCATTCAAAACAACGAAATCACAAAACTGTAAACATACCAAAAATCATCAAACCGGCGTAGGTTCACACCCTTAGGCCAAACTTTGGAATCAACGATGAAAAAACTAGTCACGAGTGGTCTTATCACTACGCGGGAAGCAAGATTCTGGGATCCAAAGGTCAAACCACCATGGTGGAATGACTCAGATTATTGCAACTTTCACAACAATAAAGACCACAAACTAATGATTGCATGGAGTTAAAACACGCAATTCAAGATCTAATCAACAATAACAAGATATATGTAGAGGGACACCAAAACAATAATGATCATACAACCTTCAAGGACCCTTTACCAAACTATGAAAAAGGAGCATCATCTTCTACAAACAACAAAGGTAAAAATATCAATCATGTCTACGATACCAGGATCCTTTGTCTTACCGAAGTAGAAAATGATAATACCGTTGGTCATCGCATGGACAAAAAAAAACCAATAACACTACCCCTTTGGATTTGCTCCCAAGCATACAAGTCTCTGAAAATCAAATAAATGTTTTAAAAATTAGAGAACGACAACACTATCAACTAGTAAATGTAATGACAAGGGGGCAATCCAAGGTAGTCTTAAAGGGATTTGTGCCTAAAAACATGACTCCACCTCCATCTCATTACAACATTGTCGATTAGCTTCAAAACATTCCAGTGTAGATATCAATACTAGAACTCTTCAAACTATTACCATCACATAAGGAGGTTCTATAACAAGCACTAGTTGCCACTACAGTATTGAAAAATCTAGATGTTTGACAATTCTAGGTTATGGTGGGGCATTTGACAACACCACACTGTCTATCATTCTCAAAACAGGATGATGTGTCACTTAACCATCCCCATAACACCACACTCCATATTGAAGTCTTGATCCACAATCATCGTGTCAAAAGAGTCTTAATAGATGGGGGAGTTGGTTTGAACATTTTCACTCTAAAGTTAATTCATGCACTAGGGTATTTAGATGATTCTATTGATGCCCAAAGGGAAATGACAATAAAGGGATATGATGAGGAAGAGAGATCTTCTAAGGGACTGATTGTGTTACCCATTCAAGTGGGACCAATGATGAAACACATAGCATGCCAGGTACTGAAAAAAGAGTTGACTTACAACATACTCTTAGGATGCCCATGGATCCACAAAATGCAGGCAGTACCTTCCACATATCACCAATGCTTAAAATTCCCAGTAAATGGACAGGAGGTGACTATATTAGCTGATTACAATCATCCTTAGCATTGTGACACACTTAGAATCTCTCAAGATATCTTTGTGCCTCACAATAGGGAAGCATCTAGTTCAAAGTCATCGAATGAGGAAAAACGTCCAAATATCACCACCAAGTGGGTAGAGAAAAAGGATAAATCAAAAGATACAAGTCTTGTTGATGCTCAATTATCAGACAATCTAGATCCCCAAACTTCTTTATCAGAGAAATTTCAAGAACAAGTCCAGCTGACAGACAAGGGAATGAGACAATATTCTATTGAGAAATCGCTTAATCTTTCACAATTGATGCCATCTCCAAAGACATATGGCCAACCATGAATGATCAAACATCAAACATCACTACCTGTCACAGTTATAGAAGAAAGATTTGTAAAAGTTGTTATTATAGAGGACGAATCAGACAACAAGGCTATCCTCAATTGGTTATATAAAGATGAAGAACCATCGACATCAAAAAATATCAATATCAAGAATATCAATATCAATACAAACAAATATGGCAAAGGGAAGGCTATCCTAGAAAAAATGGGTTTTGAGGGACAAGGACCTATTGGAAAAAGGAAGGAAGGCATCATAGAATGTATTCAGCCTCTCACTCTTCATTCAAAAGATAAGACAGGGCTGGGATATTCAGAAGAACAAAAAAAAGAAATGACAAAGAAGGTTGTTGAAAGAATCCTTTAGGTTAGAGATAGCTCTGAAACGGATTCAAATAAATATGAATGGGATCTGTGTTTCGATATATCTTACACCGATATCCAAATTGATGCAGTAAAACAATATGCACCTATGCGTAAGGAGGGACAGAGCTCTGGGTCTAGACCATTCGCATCAGGATCACTAAATATCGATGACTCAAGTGGGGATGAACATACATCAAGTGAACTAGATGATCTTGAAGAGGGTACCATTATTGATCTTGACATCCCTAATAACAAATATGATGACATAGCTATACTAACCCTTACCCCCATTAACCTAAGTCAATCTGATGACTTCATGCCTTTAGTCCATCCCAAACTTATTAACTGGGAACCTATTGAACCTATAAATGTACCCATATTTGCAAACGATGATGCCATCATAAATTTCCTATGTTGTGATGAACCTGGTACAAGTTCTATTCATAATTCTCATAACAACGTGACTAAGAAGGAGAGTGTCAAATCTTCTAGTTGCAAAAGTAAAAACAAGCATAATAGATCTAATGGTGAAAACCATTATATGGCAACAATGGATCTTGAAAAAGAAAAAATAAAGAATGCATCTAACGGTGAAAACCTCTCCGAGGTACTGAAAGATGGGATATTTGACACTCTTCCAGAGCATTATCATGAACGGTCATCAGTTTTGGTGGAGCCAACACAATCTGTAAACATTGACACTGAAGAAAGAGAAAAAATCTTACATCTGGCATAATCTATGACAGATCAAGAAAGACCAAAATTTATCAAATTCTTTAAGGAAAGAAGCATTGAATTTTCTTGGTCATATTTTGATATGCCAGGCTTGGATCCAAACCTTCTCAGGCATCATTTGTCTTTGCCTATAGGAATCAAGCCTGTAAAGAAAAAATTGAGAAAACTGCATCCCCATATCACATTAATGGTAAAGATTGAGCTAAAGAAATTATTAGATGCTGGATTCATAAGGTCTATTGACTACGCTGAATGGATATCGAATATTGTACCTATCTCAAAGTTGAACAATAGCATCAGGATATGTACGGATTTGAGGGACCTGAATAAAGCATACCCAAAGGATGATTTCCAATTACCTAATATACACATCATTGTAGACTTAACGATAGGGCATGCCATGTTGTCAATAATGGATAGTTTCTCTAGATACAACGAAATTAAGATAGCTCTAGAAGATCAGGAGAAGAATGCATTTACATGTCCATGGGGAACCTTCTGTTGGAATGCCATGCCATTTGGTTTGAAAAATGTAGGAGCAACCTATCAATGAGCAATGACCACAATATTCCATGATATGATGCACACCTTTATGGAGGATTATGTGGATGATATTCTGGCTAAATCTTGTACTAGGGAAGGACATCTGCATATCCTGAGAAAAATATTCACAAGGCTAGAGAAATTCAATGTCAGGCTAAACCCCAAGAAGTGTGTCTTTGGGGTCACATCAACAAAACTCTTGGGATATATAGTCTCAGAAAAGGGCATTGAAGTAGATCCAATGAAAGTCAAGGCAATAATGGAAATCTCGCCTCCTAGAAATATCAGTCAACTCAAGTCATTATAGGGAGGGCTCCAATCAATTAGGAGTTTTATCTCCCAGCTGGCGGACAAAAGTCATCCATTCAATCATCTATTGCATAAAAATGTTGTTTTCAAATGGGATAATGGGTGTGAAACAACATTGGATCTAATAAAGCAATATCTAATGTCACCGCCTCTTCTCATGCCGCCTATAGAAGGAAGACCTCTGATGCTGTACATTGCAAAAACATATATCTCTTTAGGAGCATTATTGGCATAGGAAGATTATGAAGGAAAGGAACACACCATCTACTACATCAGAAGAACTTTGAATGGCTATGAAATAATTTAAAATTTCATTGAGAAATCTTGCTTGGTGGTGGTGTTTGCTACTCAACAGCTGTGACATTATATGCTGACTCACACAATCAGGCTTATAGCAAAAATTGACCCCTTAAAATATCTACTCAGTAAGGCTGCCTTAATAGGTAGACTAGCCAAATGGGTTATGCTCTTAAGTGAGTTTGATATTCAATATGTGGAAAGAAAATCCATCAAGGGTCAAGCAATCGCCGAAAAATTGGCTGAGGCTCCTTTACTAGATGATCGACCTATGACAATGGAGTTTCCAGATGCGGACATTTTGACAGTGACGCCACGACAATGGATATTTTATTTTGATGGATCATATACACAGCGAGGATCTGGAGCAAGGATTTTGTTCATCACTCCCCAAGGACACACCATCCCAAAATCTTATAGACTGATGTTTCAATTTACAAATAATGTGGCAGAATATGAAGCATTAATCATTGGGGTCAAAACCGCGATTGAATGGAAGATCACAAAATTACAGGTATATGGGGATTCTCAACTAGTCATTTATCAAGTAAATGATGAGTATCAGATAAAAGATAAAAAATTTATTCCCTATAAACAACAAATAGATGATCTAAAACAATCTTTTGTCAATATCAAGTTCGATCGAATTCCAAGGGTAGAGAACAAAGTAGCAGACACTATGGCCACAATTGCTTCACTCTTATAATTGCCAGAGAAATGTGGTCGTTATGAGTTTATGGTAGAAGAAGTATCATGTCCTTCTTATAATAGTTCAGAATCTAGTACCATATGCCATTTATATACCATTGAAACCTCCATCTATGAGAAAACCTATGCTTACCTAAAGGACAATATCCTCCCTCTTGATCTTTCAAGGAACCAAAATTGAAATTTTATCCGCCAATCCGCCTGACATATTTTAATCACCGACATCCTTTATCCTCGAGGTCTTGATAGTACCTTACTCTGATGTTTAGAACATGAAGAATATGAGATGACCTTATGTGAGGTTCATGAGGGTATTTGTGGCACTCACTCGAGTGGTATAAATCTAGCGAAGAAACTCCTCCGTTTAGGATATTATTGGCCATGTATGGAGAAAGAGTCTTATCAGTTTGTAAAGAAATTTTGAAAATATCAGATTCACAGTAATCTGATTCACACACCAGCTTGTAAAGAAATTCTGAAAATATCAGATTCATAGTAATCTGATTCACACACCAGCTCAAGAATTGCATCCATTCACCTCAACATGGCCCTTTTGTCAATGGGGACTAGATTTGGTAGGAAAGATAAATCCGTCTTCATCCAATAGACACAAGTTCATCATCACAACAACATAATACTTTACAAAATGGATACAAACAATTCCTCTTACAACTATCACTGGAAAAAAGATCTCATCATTCATATTGAACACATAATCTCTCAGTATGGCATACCTCAATCTATTATCACTGATAATGGATGACCATTCAAAAACCAAGATGTCCAAGAATTATGTGAGAAGTTTCATATCGAACATCGTTTCTCAACACGGTACTATCCTCAGGGAAATGGCCAAGCAGAGGCCTCTAACAAAACAATTCTAAAAATACTCAAGAAAATGGTTAATGATGTTGGATGTGATTGGCATGTTTAGCTTAATCCTACACTATGGGCCTACAGAACCAGTATCACAACACCGATAGGAGCTACACCATATGCCTTGGTATATGGATCAGAGGCCATACTACCCATTGAAGTAGAGATTCCATCACTCCATGTATCACTAAGAGGAATCATTTCGATGAGGACTATAGGGTATCCAAACTTCAAGAATTGGAATTTTTGGATGAGCATTGTCAACAAGCTATCAACCATCTAATGACATATCAACAGAGAAAATCAAGGAGCTATAATCATAGGGTAAAACCTAGAGTCTTTCAGGTTGACGATTTGGTCCTAAAAGATAACCCTAGAAATCAGCAAGATAGGGAAAAGAAAGGGAAGTTTGAACCTAACTGGCTAGGTCCTTTTGTCATCATATTAGTGTACAGATCAAGAGCCTATCAACTATCAACATCAGAGGGGGATTTGTTCGATGAACCTATCAACAGTATCCATCTTAGAAAGTTCTATACCTAAATTTCCTAGTGCACAGGTCAAACTTCTGGAAAATGGTTTCCTTGATGAAAACCTGGCAAACAGGTGTCTTGGTAACAAAAAATACAAAAAAATACAGAAAATACAAAAAAAAAGTAAAATGAGAAAAAAAAAGTGTAATCAAAACATATGGTGAAAACTTGGAAACGAACGTCGTCTGTGATTCTAAACCAGCTTTCCCATCTATTTTGATACATATCAGGATCATTAGTCTGGCCATCATTACCATTTCATATCATATCATTAGTCTTGCCATCATTTTACATCCATTATCAAATAATTTCACATAGGTCATGTCTCACTAAGCTTGGGGGCAACATCTGGATATCAATGGAGGCAACAAAACATCAGCTTCACCAAATGGGAAAATAATAGTATGAAGAGTACAACAAGAACAATGATCAAAGCGCAACATCAATCACCATTGAAAAGGCATCAAACATCTGTATCCTATCGAGAAAATCCAAAAACAAGTAAAAAAGCCAGTCATATAAGAAAAAAACCAAAAATATGAGTCTGTGTCAGTCGAACTACGCGGTCTTTGCGTGTGTAACGTAGGAAAGGCTAATCTTTGATCAGACCCTGAGGCCCCTAGGATAGGTTAGTAGGTTAGGTCTTTGGTCAAAAATCTCGGAAAATCACAAAAACTTTACAACATCAAGATGGATGATCTAATCTGAATAATGATTGAAACACTCTAAGTAAAAGGTGGATAAATTGTATTTTTGATTAATTATTATCATTTCTTTGGAGTAAATCGATGATGTAAATAAACTAGAGAAACAAGGAAGAAGAATGATATTTTTATTGTCTGATGTCTGTACGTTAATCATATAAATATGTGAATTGTTGGAGGATGTGCCATTACCATCTCTGCCTGTTTACGCAAGAAATGCTCAGGTCATCTCGGTTCAATTATACCTAGATGCTTGTGTTCGCTTGCAATATCAAAAATCATTAAAGTAATACTTAGGTTGTCATTGGTCTAACATATACCATTAACTCTTGTACTCACTTTCAACATCCTAAACAACTCTATGATGATACCAAGCACAAAAGTACTGTTAAAATGACAATGGTTTTTCATATAGTTGCATAATAAAATTAGATTGCATTCATAATAAATTCTACATCTGCAGAGTGTTTGTTACATAAAAGGATTCCAATTAATGATTATTGTTTCTACAAATATGATTGAGTATACTTGACATAAACCAAAAATCATTAAAAACATATAGGAGCTTCATCTCATCATTGCAAAGCTTTTATCATTGCATCATTCATGCGTTTAACATCAAAATAGTTGTGCATTTATCGTACCATATTTTCCACATCATATCATTTTTAAATATATCATGTTCATTTGCACCATATCATTTATTATTTTATCATCCATTACAAATCATCATTGTTATCCATATATTATCCATAATAAAAATCATCATTAAATTATTATCATATGCATTTGATCAAATTCAACCCATACATCATTTGTCATCCATAAATTATGTCACAAAATTTACACCATCCATCCATATATCATCTATCGCAAAATCATCCTTTCATCACTTTAAAATAAATGCAAATCATATCATTATTATCCATATATCATTCATCGCAAAAAAAAAAAAATATAAAAAAATCACCATTTAGAACATTATACATTAATACATCAGATATTCATACATACGCATTTAAAATTAGAATCATCATATAAAATAGAAGTATTCATCCTAGAATCATCACATGATATATAACACGTTAACATAAATGCATCCATCATAGAATCATAGATAACCATCATAGATCAATAGAAATCAACTACATATCATATATATCATCAATATCAAGTATACAATGAAGTTTGAAATAAGAAAAGATACATCGTCAAAAATGAGGTGACTCAAAGTGTACATCATGTCTCAAACATAAAATCTCAAAATCACAAACAACATATAAGATCTGCTGCTGCTAGAAGGTGCAGGCATAACAGGACCAGTACCACCACCATCCCCGGATGGACCAGGATCTCTGGGATCTCTCTGGGAGGGCTGCGTCACACCCTCACTCACTGTCCGGGTACGTGTCCTACCAGATCTCGAAGGGGCGTAATTGAATCTGCGATTGACAGGAACTGCATCATGATATCAACCCCTGTAGAACTCTGCCTCTCGGCCAACCCGTAGAACCTCCCTCATATAATCAGTAAGCGATGTACCATCAGCTACTCTCTATAAGGTCTCTACAATCTCCTATGCCCTCTCAGTAATCTATCTGGAACTGTCCCTCTCAGTTGTCAAAGTACTAACCTGTGTTTGAATAGTTGCCGACTGTCCCTAGACCTATGCCAATGCCTGTGCATCAGCTTGTGCCTGAGTCTGCATCTGCACGAGTAAACCTTGTGCCTACACTAACTGGCCCTGTAGAGTCTATACCTGCACCTATAAAATGTCAATCTGTCTCTGATGGTCTATGGAAGGCATCTGCAATGCTCGCCTCTTGTGAGGCCTACTCAAAGATGGACCGACATTGCCTAGCCCAACCCCTCAACCACCTCCACCACCACCATACCCATCATCACTGCTACTATCCTCGCTGCTGCTCCCATCACTACTACTCGGATCAGTATCGGATCCACTATCCTCCTCGCCCTCCATGGCTACAACATGATCCTCGGTAGCGTCCTCCTCCACAGGTAATGGTGCTGGCTCATTTGGGATGGTGATCTAAGGACATGGATGTAAAGCCAAATATGTGGCATACTCCTCTGTCATAGGTGCCTCTGCAATATCCCATCGCATATCCCAGGCTGATGGCTGCAAAGCCCAGTATCCCTCCACTAATGTATCATAAGAGAAGCATGACCCCAATTTTCTATATCACTCCACCGTTAGGCATAATGAGCAACCCCCTGAGACATACACTGTACAATACCGTACTGCTTGTAGACTTGCCATAGTAAAAATCTCTCTAGGACAAAAGGAGTCTTGCCGATCAAATACATAGAATCACATAAATACCCGAGCACTACATCATCCTCCTCCCTCTAATTGTAATCCAGATAAGGCCGCCAGATAACACTCTCCAAGTCATCCAAAACTCATCTTCAATGCTCTAACTTACCCATCCGATATTGGGTAAGTCGACCTTTGTAACGAAAAACATATGGTCTACCTGCAGGTTTGTCAAGTATCGAAAATGGTTGTGCAATGGAAAAATGATCCCATGCCCAAACCTGTAATAGAGTCACCCCTGTTGATAGGCTGCATCCTCCCAAGTATACCACTGAGTGTAAATCATGATAAAGGTGGGCTAGCATACACATCCCCCACACATATCTGGTCTCGTGCATGGCCATGCTCTCAAGAATACGGCCCCAACCCACAAAGAATCCCTTTGACCTGCGATTAGGACAAAGGAAGCCTCTAATGAATCCAGCTAGCACTACTGGTAGAGAAGCATAGGTGTCAACCATCGTCTACTACCAAACACTTGGTCCTGCAATATGCTGATCCTGGAATACTCTACGGAGTGAATCTCTCCCACTAGCCTCATGTGAATCATAGACTACGACCTTTCCGATAAAGGTATCCGCAATATCCGCCACACATCCTCTGGTGTGACTGTCATCTCACTGGTGGGTAGATGGAAGGTGTTATGATCGCTATGCCACCGCTTGACCAAGGTAATAAGGAGACCCCAATTAATCCTAATCTGGGGCATATCAAGAAGAGTAGACAAACCACATCGAGAGATGAGTTGAATCTCATCGGGAGTCAAATGTGGAATCAAATCAGTAGTCCATGGAAATCGCTCTCACATCTAGAGGTTACCTAGACACTCCTATCATCATAAAAGGTTTAAAAATCAGTGCACTATGTCAAAAATCATAAGTCATTCTACTATCAGATCCAATCAAACTTTGGTATGAATTTTTGGATCAAAATTCTTGAAAAAACATCAACTAATCTCACCTATCATGAGGTTTATCAGCTATGAAATCACTCCTCACCTATCATGGGGATCATCACTAATGGGATTATTTCTCGCCTATCATGAGAGTAAGTCTTATTGATCATTAGAATCGGTCATTAGGGAATTTGGATAATCAAATCATACCAAACCAAAGAATGGACATGATTGAAATTGACGAAATCAAAGTTAACTATGTCAAAATATGCAAATCTAACATGGATGTGCTAAAACAGGCATCCAAAGTGCTAAGAGTCGAAAGCGCTATTTTATCATTCAAATGCATTAAAACAGGCACCCTAAGCGCTAAAGATCCAAAAGTGCTATTTCAGCGATTCAACGTGCTATAATAGTCCATCAAAGCATTGCTTTAATCAAAGCGCTATAATAGACTATCTATGCACCAACTTATTGCATCAAAACACTAGAACTTTCTAGGCACTACAATCGAGCATCAAAGCGCTAAATCAATATATCTAAGCATTCATTCTTGAAAGCGTTAAACTATACTACGAAAGTGCCAGAGAAATTAACGAAAGCGTTAATTTCTCAAAGTGCTACAATAGCTAATGGAAGTGCTACAACGTGACATTGAAGCACTAAAACTACAAAAAACACGCCAAAAATGAAAAAGGGCACGAAAATCAAGAAAGCACAAATTACGAGGTGGATTACAGGCATGTACCAGAGGTTCGTAGACGGTCGGCCGCTGTTGATGTCAACAATGCTCAAACCGGTGGGTGTGGTAGGGAATCAACATCTTGCTCCAAATGGCTCAAATGTCTCTCTCACTAGGTTTTGCAAAGTCAAAAAGTACAAATGAGGGTGAAAAGGACATTTTTGACTTTATATAGGTTTTTCAAAAGGGATTTTTGAGAGGTTTTCTTTTATTTTAATTAATTTTATTTATGAAATTAATTGAAATTCATCCATTGGCTAAATTTTCTTCATCAATGCCGGGAGATAAATTATTTCTTCATCAAATCTTCATCAAAACATAATGAAATTTTTAAAAAAATCCAATATCCAACAAAATCATAAAATCATTAATTTATCTCCCGAGGGGGCATATTATCATCCAACATCTGAAAATCAATATCTGGGGCATGTCTAGGGCATACTGATTTTTTTTTTCATCAATACTGGCAGTAGTAGCAAAACTTTCTTTGAAGCAATGCGTAAATACATCACTTCAAAGAGGGGCAAAATGTATACACCTAAAATTGATCTGAAGAATCTGATTAATTAAATATGAATTATTTGATTAATTATCCCAAATTCCTCTACTATTGAATAAATAGAAATATTTATTTATATAGTTCACATTCACATTCACATTAAAATTTTTCCAATTCTTCTATTATCTCATTTTAATTAAATAAACAAAATTAAATACTTTGTTTGATTTAATTATCATTTCCCTATTTTATTCTATCACATCAAATCTTAAATTAATTAAATCAAGATTAAACACTTTATTGATTAATTACCATATTCTTCTATTTTGATTTAATAAACAACTTCTATAGTTTGTTCTATTAAATTATTTATCCCTCTTTTGCTAAATTAAATAAATCAAAAATATTTAAATAAAGGCATAAAGAATATTCCTCTATATTTCTCTCAAAACCAATTTAGATATCCTATGTCTAATTTATGTCAAAAATATGTCAAATTAATTGATTCAAACTTCATGGGAAGTTTTGGAGACAAATTGGAGACAAATTGGAAATTCATCTCTCAATCCTCTTCCATCAATCCTTCCTATTCTCTTGCCTGGTGTTTTCATGGGTAGAGTCAATCCCCAAAATATTCTCCATATCCTCCATCTCTCACCACTCAATCCTCCAGATTGAATCCAAGCCTCTCTTTGCTATCCCTATGCAAAGCTGCTGCCGGGAAATCTATAAATACAACTTCATTCAACAAAGAAAGGATCCCAAATTATCAAGTTTATGCAATCTTACTCTACAGGAATTCAAGCATCAAGCATCAAGCATCAAGCCTCAAGAAATTCAAGCATCCAACATTTTAGATTTCATATCATGGCTGCCTCCTGTAGCTTCATCCATCAATTATCATGTCAATTCATGTTACAGTAGTTTCTTTTATCATTTAGCATTATCATATAGCTTCACATCATTGTATCAACATCATTCCGTTCTTTAGATTGTCATTTTAACAATTATAGTGTTTTATTTAAATCTAAGAGCACAATAGCTTAATAAATCTTTAAAGATAGGAGATAATGAGATTCTTTCAGTAGATTATTTGCTTAATCTTTGATACAATGTTTCATTAAGAAGTGTTTTCCTTTGTTTACTTATTCACACTTACAATATTCAATTGGGGTTTTAAATAATGGCATGTTTTAAATGTAATTGGAGGAATTTAAAATAATATGTTAATGGTCAAATTATTGGTTTTATTTTAAAATAATATATATTGATAGAACAAATATTTGATTTTAAAATAATAGATGAATTAATTGATTTCAAAATGATTCATTTTGAAAAGAAGAAATAGTTATTTTTCAAATGATATGTTCTGAATAGAAGAAGCAATTGTTTTATTTTATTATTATTTAAAAGCAATTAAAGGAAATTGAATGTATAATTTAAATTCCCTTCTTTGTCTGAGAAAGATATTAGTAAATTAATTTTATTGAGGCAATAATTTACTCAATTTTATTAAGGGAAGTGGATTTAGGAAATCCAAAAGTAGATTTAATTCCTGTTTAAATTTCTTTGTTAAACGTAAATTTCTTCTATTTTCATTTTGGGGGAAATTGTTTAGAAGGGTTAATAATTCTTCCAGATGGGGTTTTTAATTATTTGGGGTTGTCGTATTATGAAAGTCAACCTTTGAATCACCTTGGGTAGTGCATATAGTTGTATCCAGTTAACTACCCGGTTATCACGAATAGGGATGTGTTGCTTTTATGTTGTGGATAGGGATTTAATATCCATAAGTTTCACTAGTTTACCCTTGGGTTGTGGAGTTGTTCCACGTGTTGTCTTAGAGGAGTTGCTTGCAATGAGGGCCGACACACAATGTGGTGCCAAGGTAACTCATTGTGAGTTAGTTAATCTAGTGATAATATGAATAAACTTATTAGAAGAATAGGTAGTATCAAACACTTAATAAGAATAATTGTGCCTCACTCATGGACGCAAGGGCTTGCATAGACTTGGGATGGGACGAGAAGGCCTAGAATGGAAAGATCGTTATCTTGTCTCTATGAGAGATAACTGATTCCATATTGGTTTGCATGAGGGGCCGGGAGTTGTTAGAGATTTCTAGGAGATCCCGAGATGGGGGCCAGAGCCTAAGAAGACTTACGAGGATATCCCATGTAGCATTGTGATGACACTTCTCCTAAGTCAACAGTATGTTTGTATCAGTGATGCAATTGATTAATTAACTCTGGAAGCATTGTAACCATTGTGATAGTGTTCTATTTGTATTTGATTAATTTTAGTTATGTTTTAGCCTGTGTCTAGAGGTAGATGGTCTTGTATAGGAATCCTTGTTACTATCTCCTAGCACGGGGGGTGGGCCTTCGAGTACCACTTGGTTGGGTGGAACGTGCATCTTACTCCATTGGGTTTTCTTCTTGTTCGTGTTGACGAGATTTCCAATTGGAGAGCTCGTGGGATCTAGTTACATTTCATGCTTATATTCATTTCAGTTGAATCTTATAATTTATTACCCCTCATTTGTAATCGAGGTGGAAGATTGTAATTTGTAATCACGCTTATTGGTTCTACCTCATTTGGGGAATGAGAGATGTAATCTTCTTGTTAAATTATTGTTATATGAAATCTTATTGTATCTCTTATTGTTATGATGTAATTTATCATGCATGGAATGTATACATGTTCTTAATTCTTAAGTAGATAAATGTTATGGATTCAATTATGTTGTATGTATGGGTTTTAAAGTAATCCTAGTCTCGTAACCTTAGAGGTTGTTGGAAATGGGTAGTGAACTTGCAAGTTAATTGTACTTTAACAAAAAAAGAATTGTGTGTTTGAGTAGTTAATTGCAACTTCCTATAGGGTTACATGGTGGGGCGTTACAAAATCCGTAATGTTAAGGTTAGCATATGATGTAGTTGTTTAATGGTGTTGTTATTTTAAATGCATAGAGACATATGGATAATTATGGATGTGTTACAAAAAATATGACTTTTAGAAACATGTTTTATTTTATTACCTATAATTTATATAATGGGGAAACCTTCACAAAATACACTATATCTCATATTATTGAGGGCATGATTACACTCTGTTGGAAAGTGGAATATCTCATACCCAAACACAATGTTATCATTCCCTCGATAATATGTGCTAAATATTGATATGGCCCACAAATAGAATGGGGTGAACAGCCAAAAAGCATGTGTTTTTGTATGTTATGATGCCTCTAAAATACATTTTTATAGGGAGAATAGCCTCAAAACATGTTATGTTTTGTAACTTGTATTTGACAGTGTTTCTAAAACACATTGGTTGTAATTTATTTTTTAGAGTTTTCCAAAATTGTAATACTTGTGTTCACCCCATTCTCTCTATGGGCCATATGAAGATTTAGCACATATTATTGAGGGCATGATTACAATGTGTTTGAGTATGGGATATTTCACTTTTAAAAGATTACGTTTCCAAAACACAATGGTTGTAATTTCTATTCATAGTTTTCCTAATTTTTATACTTTTGGTGTGAACATTAAAATTGCAAAATTAAAAAACCCTCAATAGAAAAGCACATAAACAACTCTAAAACTTGACACTAGTATGAAATTGGATGTTCTCCTTGGAAAATTTCATAGCTAAGGTCACCAAATGTCATTTACCAATAGACTTGGAAACCCCTCTAAATATAAATGGAAAACCCTTTTCACAACCCTCCCTCCATTCAATTCTTCACACTCTATATGTAGGATGGAAAAATGATAAACAATTGTGGTAGATATACATACTTGCCAAAGGCCTGCTATTGCTCCCCATTTCAAACATATCTAACATAGAAACTAGCTCTTCTTCTTCCTTTAAATTCCTAAAACTACCTTGTGAACTCTCCAAATTTTAGTGAAGCTTTTTGAATGACAATTATGATACCTATGACATGAATTTTTGTAGGGATAATAGTCGCATCTAAATTGGAAATAAAATAATACTAAAATTAAGCTATTGTCCCTACAAAAATGCATGTCTTAGACATAATAACATAATGTCCCATCCCCCATACGATGAAATCATGACGAGATAAGGCTGATGTACAAAAATTTAGGCTTGTGCCGTTAGTGAGTGCCATCACTTGTCCATGCACCCTAGAATAATGTGGTAGTGTGTGTCAACATGTTTTTAAAATAAGTTTTTGAAAAGCCAAAAAGTTTCCCATTTTCGTCATTCACAAAGATTCACTGAAACCTGTGGCACACAACTATTCTCCCTACAAAAATGCATGTTAGAGGCATCATAACATAGAAAAATGCATGTTAGAGGCATCATAACATAGAAAAATGCATTAAAACATACATAATAACATACATAACATGATAGAAAATCATAGGTGGAGGGGTTGCCAATATGGTGGATAAATGATGAATTATTTGATGGGAGGAAATGTTTCAACGACAAAAATTTAGAGTAAATGGTGCCATTAGAAAGTATTTCCCACCTATTATCGGTATTCCATCAACGTTGTGGGTGGGAGTTTTATTGTCCATAAAAAGTTGTCGGTGTGTTATTATATTCTATTTTGTCTTTGATGACATGCCATCACTTTCTTCTATAGATTGTAAATAGAGTTTGTGGGAGTTGGAGGGTGATGTGAGTAAATTTAAAATCTAATTTCTAATGAGTATTATTTTTTGATAAGATTGTGTTTAAATATGAAAATGCACAAAATAATTGCAGGTTGGAAAACACAATGGGTTGTGAGATTTCATTTTTCTTGTTCAAAGCTAAAGGGTTGAGAGATCGAGGAGGATTTGTAGGTGGGGAATACATAAAACAAACCAAATTGAGGTGAGAGTTGACTAACCAATTGGGTTGTTACTTGTAAAGGGTTTTAAAATAGTATATGGGTTCCAGGTTTCGTAACATCAAGTATTTTACAACCTACAATCTTATAGACAATATGAATGCAATGAAAACCTTTTATTATTTAGACAAAAGGAATGTAATGAAAGTCACATTCAAAATTTATTACATCTATTAGTTAGAGTAAAAATTGCATTTCAATTTCTTCATATGATTGAAAAAATGCTTTCTTACACCAGACAATGCAATAAATTTTGGAACTTTAATTGTCCATAACACTTGCAACTTTTTTACATTTTGTAGACAACCAAGGATGTGTTGTTTAAAAGAAAAAAATGGTTAGTACTATCAAAAATACTATTAAGGGTGGAGACAATTGATAGGATGTATACTAGTCATTCTCCTTTGGTACGATCATGTTTGGCAGACGTGCCAATAAGATCCAATAATTAGAAGATGCATTGAAATGTTTAATTTTAATCCCTTAGATAAATAGTTATTATGTTGACTAGAAAGTGGGAATTTTCTAATTAGGAGGTAGTAAAGGTTGTACAAAGGGACTCTCCTTGATTTAGGAGAATAGTGAACATCGAGGCAACAACATGCTTAGTAATTCATTGTGAAATTCCCATTACTCTTTTCTTCCATGCATCAATCATAATGTTTTATAATTTCATTTAGAAATTTTGTTTATGTTATGATTATAATATTTTTGATAGTATATGATTCATTCGATTCAATTTGATAATTGAGGCGGCGATCACAATCATACTACAGTGTAGGAGGAAGAGGAAGATAATGATGATAGTTATGAAGAGGGTGAGAGTGATGAAGCTAATGAGGCTGATGATGAGGAAGTCAAATATGAGTAGGAGTTCGTTGATGAAGATGATGCTATTGGTGATGACAAGGTTGACGATGATGGTGAGCCTAGTGAATATGAGGATGTAGATGGCGACATTAAGGATGAGAAGGATGTGAATGAAGCATGGAATGACGTGAAGGATGATAGTTTCAATATAATAATTCAATTATTACATCATTTGGAACTGTCTAAATGTTGTGCATTCAATTTTTTAATATCAAATATGGTCACTATTTTATTTTTTGAATTTATTGTGCAAGTTGGTGCTCATCATAGAACAGGACGAGTGGGTAGTAGATCGGTATATTTCTATGAGTATGGTTCATGTAGCATTGGTGGAGGGAAAATATATTGGTATTTGAGAATGCTAAACATGCATACGATGGTGGACCACCAACTTCCTTTTGTTACGCTACGAAAGTGTGGTCGAAGTGCGACAAGACAATGAAAATGCCTACCTCCTCCCCTTGACAAATTGAAAAAGTATATTCAAAAGATGGATAATTATGTTGAGTACAAAATGAGGGTAAACTATAATACACAAAGAAGGCGTGTAATTGAGCGGGTCTACATAGCATATGGTAAAAGAAACTACCTTCAACTTCCTCATAAAGTAAAGGAGGTGAAAGTTACAATGCGGTCTTACAACACTGAGGAGAAGAGGGATGAAAGAAGGAAAATAATATTAATCTTGTAGGAGAGAAAGAAAATGGATGAAATGGTAATGTGCAATTGAACTGTTAAATGCAAATTTTGATTGGTTCAATTTTTTGTTTTAATGCATACAAGGTCGACGTAGTGTTAACTTACATGGCATGATATGGTGATGGTCAACAACTCAATGTTGGCCCTGAGAAGGGTACTATTGATTTGTAAGACAAAGCACTCATAGAAAAGCACAAGATGAAGTTGTACCTCACAAGTGATCATCTAACATTAAGAAGAAGTTGGAGAAGAGACAGTTAAATTTTTTAAGTTTCCTTGAAAGAAAGAAACTGAATGAAATGGTAATTTCCAAATCTACTCTTTAACATGTTGTTCTATTACTTCAATTAATTGGTTGCATGCAGGTGAATTTGATGTGACATTAACATTCCTACCATTATAGAGCAATGATGAACAAGGAAGTGGTGGGCGCGAGCAGGGTAGTTTCCAATTGGGATAGGAAAATGTGCCTCAGTAGGGCAACAAAGAAGAAAGGGTGCCTGGGAAGGGGAGAACAAAAGTTAGAGATGAATCATTATGTATGTATTTTTATTTATTGAATAAGGGTAGAGATTGTACATTATGAGCTACTTTTTAATGTATTTCACATTTATCTACTAGGACGACGATATTCCTACTACAAAAATTTATGTAAATAAGGAGAAATATGTTGATCAAAGAAATATTAAGGTGTTGACTGCATTCCTATGAGTTCAACAATCTAAAGTGTACTTTCTAATTTCCTTCCTTACATATATTATTGTAAATGGTAGTTTGAAATTGATATGTTTATGTATGTATCTTGTGTTGTGAAATGTATGGCATATTTTACACGATAACAACGTATATATCGAATAAAGATATTTCTTTGTATATTGTGAGCTTATTTGGATTTGGTTAGAAATTTCCCTCATAAGATGACAATATTCAAATTACACAACTTCAACAATAAATCCTCAATCATACTGATGAAAGAAAGAATGAGATGTTCACTACATTACTATGACTTCAACTATCTCAAGTGTGCATTGTCATTTCGTTTTACACAAATATAATTCTATATTGTAGTTTGAAATTGTAAAGTTTGGTTATGTTCTATGTCTTCTCACACCTCTGCCATGTTTTCCAAGATAACAATATTATTGGGTGTTAGCGTTCTCAAAAAAGTTGGGGCTTGACCTTATTGGCAACCACTCACAATGCAAGTGGGAGAGGGTAATAAAGATGGAGATGGGGGCGGGGAGAGCACTGGTCTGCCACTTATATCGGTAGTGACATAACACATTTCCATGCTTCATTTCCATTTTTTATGAATAGTCAACTCTGAGTTAAATTATGATTCACGTTAATGAATATTGTATTACAACCAAATGCTATTGATGATGAGAGGATAGATGCTAAGGTGAGCACTTTTAAGGTTGAAGATCATGTTGAACTTTGCTTAGGGGTAAAGTGGTTCGAAAAGGCATTTCCACTGATGTGAGAAGACATACACTTTTCCATGGCATTCCAATCCCGCAAGGTTGTGTAAAAGTCCACATTGTCGAGGCCGTTGCTCTTGACTATAGGCTACCTTATCCTGGTGCTTTCATAGACATTCTTTTTGATTCTATAAATTCATTTGAGATATGGAGCCTCTCCGAATTGAGGCCTTCTCTTCCAATGATACAAATAAAGGATTTCTTGTTGTATATATTATAGTACCTTGTAGTTGTTTTGATCCATATTTTAATTCTTCAATGAGCTCATTTACATTGATGGGTTTATTATAGGACAAAGGTGTTCAAAGTGTGAGGCTCAAATCATATGCTTCTCGCCCCCTGTTATTACCCATGCAACTACAAGGATTCATGCTCTTGGAATCATCCCACCCTCAGTGCACAAGGACCCTAAGAAGTGTTTAGGATTTTATGAAGGCCTTTCATCAATTGCACAAAATAAGCAACGTAGGAGATGATGAGAAGGGTACAAAATAGTAATTGTGCATTGTATCTTTGAACATTTTATTATTAGAAAATTATGGTGTTGAATTCAATTATTTGTTATGTTTGAACAATATGTTCTTTTAGATATCAGATGAGACTTTTCATTGCCATGTCAGATTTTAATTTACTATGTATCTTTATTCATACTACATATTTTTCTATTACCATTGTATTCTATGTGTTCACCTCTTGTGCACTGAACTTGTGCATTTAGCCTTGCACTTAATAAAATATAATATTGATAATTAAAATTAACTTATTTTATGTATGTTGATTAACCAACCTTTAGTCCATCCAACATGGCCTTCCCAACTCATGGATCATGAAGGTATGTTTTATTTTTATTACCACAGTTGGTTGTATGTGTAATTGATGTGTTTGTTATCTAGCTATATATGTGTTTCCTTCTTGTGCTCCTTGCTTGATTGCAGATATCTGAACTATGTATCATATGTGTTATTTGTACTTTAACTAACTTATATTGCATGCCTACAAGATAATGTGAATCATAGCTTGTACACAACCCTCTTTCATTTTTATGTTATATTGTTTAACTATGTTTAACATATTTTTGTAATTGAGAGGTAGAAAGTAATGAATTTTAATAATATGTCTCCACATAAAAGTTGTTAAAAATAGCAAGGGGAAAAACTAGGAAGGGAAAGAGGAAGACTATTGAAGAGGCTAACACCCATGTCAATGTTCAAACATTTGACAGTTCAAAATTTGAGGTCAATGAAAAACCTTCAAGGGAGGTAGCGAAAGAGTGGCATACTAACATAGACAGATCAAAAAATTAAACAGTGGAATCAATACAATCTCAGCTGGTGCTTGAGGTCATGCACATTCATATGTTGTCGGAGAAGGTTCAAGTGTTTGAAGCAAAAAACAAAAGGCTTAAGATGTTGATAAGTAAAATGGAGAAGATAATTTTTGATTTCAATAACAAGTTCATAGAATTGACCAATAGGAATGTGGTTTTGGAGCTTGAATTCAATTGACAAGAGTTGATCAATAATAATCATGAGGTAGCACATGAGTCCAACAAGAAGATTTCAGGCCTTTTATCCATAAAATTAATGCTATGTTCGATGTTATGGAGAATGTAATAGATTTGTGGAAGGGATTATATCAACAGGCAGTGCCTATGTTGGTAGATACCGTTGATGGATGTGTGATTGATAGTAAGAAAGGAAATATGAAATAGCACCAATTTTTACTATAATGTCTCATCTATAACATGTAACTGGATTGCTTCTGTATACTACATAAATACATAACACAGTTTGAAAATATTTGTTGACTACTCATTTAGTGTTCATATCTATTTCATGCAGTCTACGTAGTTATAATTATGCCATCTCTTTTGTGGATGTTCAACAGTTATATAATGAATTGACATATATATGACATTCTATATCAGTTGTGTCTGATGTATGCTTTATGTTCTTACTTTTTTGCACTACACATTTAACTTCTTTTCAGTATGTCTCTTATTTATCGTCCACTGTATAACTATAAATTGAATAAATTACAAACACGCATGTCCATAAACAACAAAGACACACATTACAAACTCTGCCTTCTAATAATCTTGGACACCAAAATTAATTTTCTACTGTGCTTGTAAAAGTAGTAAAAAATATATAAAACAACAAATATGATTTATGAAAACTGAAACCAACTTTTATAAATTGCGATAAATGAGTCACACATGTCAAAGCAACATTGAGTTCATTTCCATGTAAAAAACAAAACATACTCAAGGGAACTGCTAATTCTTGCATGACATTACAAAGCAGCTAGATATTATTAGAGGGAATGTATAGATTATGTTTCCCAAATGGAATGCATTTCCAATTTCTAAGGAAAACAAAAGGTATACTGAAATAAACTAGTAAAGCACTCAATTTTTGGGTTTTAAAATGTTTAATATATTTTTAATTAGATAATTATAAATATTTTCAAATAATGGTAGGTAATGCCACCTAAATTCCCTTCGAGAAGGTCAAACTAATCTATGTGTATCACCTTAATGTTTGAACCATAGGTCTTTATTATGTTTTAGTTTGCTAAGAAAAAGATTGATGTTCATGTGGTACTCAAATTTACCCAATTAAACCAAAAACCAAAAAATGTTAAGCATAATAAGGGGATTTCTAAAAAGGAATGTGTACAAGTCATAGCCCACCAAGAAACCACAAGTGATGATGTAAGGATGAAAAATGTGAGGTATGCAAAAGCTACAAATGATCTCTAAGGAACACCAATAGAAAATTATTCCATAAAATCATCGTGCAGTGCATGAATTCTTTTGCTAATAAGGTTTTTAGTAGCAAAGTTCCTATTTCAAAGGGATAAAGCTCATATAGTATAGAAGCTAGCAAATACAACATTATCACTAGTTAAAAGAGCTTCCTATTTAAAATGAACTTACTAGAATTCCTAAAGGTGGAGAAATCAAGTTACTACAATTTGTTATTATTTATGGTAACATACTTACAAATCAAACAAAAAGTTGAGATTTAAATCATTTGAGCTCAACAATTTTCAATATACCAGTCAATGGTATCGAACAGATTAATTCCATACATGGTTCTTTTGAAACCAATTAATTTTGTAGTTTTTCACTTAGAATATTCTTCCATCTAAAGTCATCATAGGAATCATTTCTCTCCTTAGGAAATTCAATTACATCCAAGTCACATATGACCAGATGATAAACACATGTGCAATTTTTATGCATTATATAAATGAAAACATGAATAGTAATAAAAGTTATGTGTATGTATATATGTGGGCAATTATGACTCCCATCATAGATATTCTAATCAATTATGGTATTCAATTCTATCTCTACATGTTTGATATGGAAAGGAGATCATTGTAACAAATTCTAAAACTATCAATATTATAGCCATCTAAAAATGCACAAACACAAATAATCCTAATGACACTCAGATAGTTGATTGTTAAATTATAACCAAATTGCATTACATGTCAGTGTACACATTCACTCTCTTGGGAATCATAATATAAACTCCAATGTAATTATTGTAAATAATCCTTCAAAGAACCTACTCTAAACCTATCATGTATCATGATTTCGGCTTTAGATGAGCTCTAGCAATGGCTAGAATTTCACACATGGGTGCATATTTTTCCTTAGCAATTGTGCTTCCATTCGCAGGTCATATTTTAGAAGAGTTTATACATTTATGGGGTTGGAGAATTGTGTTAATAATCTTACACATCTTGCATTGGTTATAACTTCTTAACCTCACATGAAGTCACTATAAAAGAATATTGATGATATTTGGAAACAACTCTAGCAATTCACACAACAAAAGTATAATTTTTTCCAAGGTAATTATGCTTCCTTTGTCATGTAACATTTGTGAAGTGTTTATAAATAAATAGGGATGTATAATTGTGTTCATGATCTTACCCATATTGCACAGTGGTGATGCAAGGTGTAATTCCCAAAAATTTCTACCAAAATATAGTTAAGGACAAAACACAAATTTCAAATTTCGATCACAAACATTTGCATAATTTACAAAAGGTTGCTTCCTATACATACACATCATGAAAGAATAGCAAAATTTGATCAATAAAATTATAAGAGCTTGGTTAGATTAAATTTATTTTGTGATAGTCATGGTTAGGTTCAAGTGGAGACATGGAATCTACACCACCGAGATAGACATAAATAGTTCTACTAGCTAATTAATAATCTAAAATACAAGTCACATGTCATGCAATAAAATATATATCAATACTAATCTCAAGGTAAAAATAAGAGAACAAAACCTAGGAGCCAGACCTAGTCCTTGGGGGCTCGTATCTAAGGACCTTACCTACATATTACATACAGGCTCCATAGTTCGATAACTTGAGTTCATCCAACTCATATTTGATTTACCAACAATCACACATTCAACTCAGGTTCTAATCACCACTAACTCACAATAGTAGTAAATACAAAGAATTATCAACAATGGTTAAACTATAAGGGCTCCTTTTACTATAAGGAGTAATGGTTGACAATCCTATTTACAATGCTCTTCAAGGGCTACTTGACAAA
>CM021109.1:317394401-317541072 GCA_007115665.2 Sequoiadendron giganteum | reverse complement strand
AATAAACTTATGATCCTAACCATAAATATTATAATTGTAGAATATCATGGACTCTTCCACATAGTATCAATGCCCTACATTTTTGAAGTATCCAAAATCTATAATCATAAACAAGATCAACATCCCCATCAATATGGTCCATGTAATTCCATCATTTACCCATGGGTTATAAACATCAAGGAATAGGTTTGCACTATGAATCAAGTGTGGCTCTCATATGTGGGGGAGTAGGTCATGATCAACGCCCATGGAAAATTATGTCTCAATATAGGTCCTTTATTAGGATTAGGGACATCACCCTAAGCTTGTGATTTCCCAATAGATGTACATGTTTCTCTCAACCCCTTGTTTACACTAGTTGGTATCTCACTCCCGAAGGGGGGAACATACAATAGGGGTACACATTTAACATATATACAAGACTTACACAAAGGAATACATCACATTCCATTTATATGGTACACATCCACATATTTCATGTTTTCACCATTTCACAATTAGTCAACTACACAATGAGCCATCACAAAGGGTACACATAGGGGATTGTACTTGACATCCGCTCACCCTTATCCCAAGTTGGATACCCTTTATCTCATACTTGAGGCACAACACATTTACTAGTTTCCACATATACTCCATTCCATATGAGTCCAACATGCACAACACATACTTAACCTTACAACTTGGTCTTTCCATGATAATTGCCACAATACACAACATAAGCACCATTACGGGGTATTCACATCCACAGTGGATACAAAATAACTTCATTTCCATTTTTTTCATCTTTTAAAGCCACAAAATCATTTCCTTACACAAAATTAAACTGAAAATATTCTATTCTACCAAGTGGCATACATAGTTATGATAAAGTGCCTTCTTAACAAGGTTGTCCAATACTCAACAAATGATAAGGAAAACACAGTCCAGTTGGTTAGCACCATAAGCACAACATTATTTTTACTCAAAATTCACTTAATTATGCACTTAATATTTGCATCTCCAATGAGTTAACATTTATATGGATTTCTATAACTAATAATACAATTGAAGACCTTAAGTATCCCCAAAGTATTGTTGTTATAATGCACATACCATTCTATATTCTAGACATGCCATGCAATGAAAAAACAAACTTCAATTCAAAATTTAACAATGCAATGTTTAATACTACATTCATTCCTTCACCACCATCATTATTTATTTACTATGCATATTATATTCACTATTCTATTTTTGTCTCAATATTAATTGATTCCATGTACAAGATCACACATACATCCTAAGGAATGTAGTTTTGGGACTAAGGTCTTTTACCTAATCAAACATATTGCTTTCATATCTACAAGATAGCTTTACACAAACATGCATTCAATTGGTTCCAAGGCAACATGCACTTTTAGGAAGTACTTCATTTATCCACACACAAGAAAGGGATTTTATTTTTAAATCACTTTTAGACACATAGAGAAAGGTCTCATAACCCAAACATAATTAAATTACTACTTTTTCTATCCAATTCTAGGGAATAAAATATATGATTCCCTTAAGAAGAATTACTATTTAACTACTCTTTTACCACATACAATATATAAACATAGTATCATTTATTTCACAATCAATTGCATCATTCACATTGGGGTGTGCAATACTCAATCAAATCTATCAACAATTATCAAAGAATAAGGAAAAAAAGACATCATAAGGTCATTTCAACCATTAAATCACAAGAAGATAACCACACAAATTAAATTCACACAAGCAACACCACATGAGTGACAACACTAACTAGAGATCCTAGTGCTGCAACCATTCTCCAATCCCAAATGTAATGCCCAAAAATTTCTACAAAAATACAGTTAAGGAAAAAACAAAACTTTCAAATTTCAATCACAAACATTTGCATAATTTGTAAAAGGTTGCTTCCTATACATGCACATCATGAAAGCATAACAAAAACTGATTAATAAAATTATAAGAACTTGGTCAGATTAAACTACTGTTGTGACAATCATGGTCAAGTTCAAGTGGAGACATGAAATCCACACAACTGAGATAGACATAAATAGTTCTACTGAATAATTAATAATTCGAAACATAATTCCAAGTAACATGTCATGTAATAAAATATATATCAATAATTACATCAAGGTAAAAATAAGAGAAAATGACATAGGGGCTAGACCTAGTCCTTGGGGGCTCATCTTTGATGACTTTTCCTATGTATTGTGTAGAGGCTCTGTAGTTCGACAACTTGAGTTCATCCAACTCATATTTGATTGACCAACAATCACACATTTCACCTAGGTTTAAATCACTACTAACTCACAACGATAGTAAATACAAAGAATGATCAACAATGGTTAAACTATAAGGGATCATTTTACTATAAGGAGTAATGGTTGACAATCCTAATTACAATGCTCCTTAAGGGCCACTTGACAAAATAGATAATCAAGAATGATCTAGGATGAAGATAACGATATCATATCTCAAATAGATGATTATAATTGAAGTTGTAGTTTTAATCCAAACCATACAAAGGTCACCATATAACATTATTAAGATTATGGGGTGAAAGGTTAAGGAAATTCACATATTGAATCTTTCTAAGCAATTAAACCATCATACACTTGGTTGAATAACACAAGGGGTATAACCCTTAGGTTCAAATATGACTACCTTATCCACTCTCATAACCTAATGACACTGACATACGCTAAACTTATCTCTTTACTCCAATTCATCCTATGCCTCTATTCTTTTATTTATAAACTAAATGAGTGGGTACATAATCCTTTATAGGGTCATTTTTCCCCAAAAAGTTCCACAGTTAGCTACCACCCACTTAGGTGAAGCCGAGGATCAAAAAAATCATTAAGGATATCTTAACAACATAAAGGTAATATAATTGATCCTTGATAATTTTGCAAAACTCAGTCATGCATAATACGAGTTGAATCTGTGTATTAACAAAAGAATGTATTATAAGGATCATGGCAATAATATCTTATATTTCCCTTATTAGACTTATGTCGATCAATAAGTGGTTGAAAGATATTCGAGGGAATATTGCAATGTTATTCCCTTGCTAAATCCAAATATACTGAGTATTAAGGTTAGGCAAATTTTATACTAGATTTATAATTTCATATTGCTTACTTTCTAAGGATCTTGTTCCATCCTAAGAATCCTTTCAAAATATGCACAAAATTTATAGATAATTTATTCATAAACAATGCCCATCACGCATACACGATAATTTAATGTCTGGACTTAATATTTGTTTCTCTTCAAGGCAACAATCCTAGTTAAGTGAAATGCTCAATAACCATCTCTAACCATGAGATTAGTAACAACAATGATAGAACTCAAAAGAATCAAAATTTATCTTCACCTGACCATATTGGCATCATGAAGCCTCATTAGCTTTAACCAAATGCCCAAGCAAAAAATATTTTAGTCCCATGATGATAAGAAATGGGGTCTTCCATTCAGATAATATAAAATGGTATTTCAAGACAAGATTTATCTAAGTATCCATCAAACAATGCGTTGAGTTTGATACTCAAGTTTTGTTGAATAGAGCATTCCAACACCCATTATTCTTACCAATTATTATGTATCAAAAAATTATACATAAATAAAGGACGTAGAAACCCAAGCTCTATTCATTTAGGGATGACATTAAAATTGCCATACAATGGCTTATGAACAAGGATTTCACTTGAGACTGATGGAATGGTTGACAGAAGCCAAAATTCTAAACACACTCCTCAACCACTCATGGGTATGTTCTGGGTATAACCAAAATACCAAATATTACCCCACTAAAACAATACACGAAATACATAGCCAACACCCCCAATACACATGATAGGGTCCAACATGCAAATGCATCTATACATATGAAATACAAGGTGGGTATGCTTAAAACAAGCTAAAGATAGACTCCCATACCTACATAAGTATTCTCCAAGGGCCTGAGGTGGGGTCTTGAACCTTTGCTTCTACTCCACAAATCCTTTGTCCACTATGAAACCCCATAAAGGACTTTGGTCATACAATAATTCTGAAATGGCAGTGTGATTTTGTTCCTTCCAATCTCCTACACTTGGAGAAAAGTGCCATGCCTAGCCCTTTCCTTTTCTATTTCCTTCCGCTTCATTCTCTCTCTTTCTATCCATCGTCCCTTTCCTTGAAGCTCACATCATCCTTCCTCTAGAAGAAAATGAACTCCATTCCTCTTGTCTTCATCAACAAACTACCTCGCTCGAGCCAAGCACCATCAACATCATTTATTTCCTTGGACATTTTTTTGGCTTTTCCAACTAGGGTTTGTATTGCATGTAATCCCATTTCTCTATTTTCTCGATCTCCCCCATCTTGCATTGTTGGCCTTCTACATTAATGGTCATGTCCATTTCCTTCATTCATCTGCAAGAATGCCACCTAGAGTTGACATATCAATTTATGAGCTCTAGATCCATTCACCTAGCCATTAACACAATCTAGCCTTTGAATGTATGCCATTGATCTTGAAATTTGCGCCATGATCTAGCACATCTCAATTACCTGTCTTGATTTAAAACACCGCCATATGATTTGATCTACTTTAATTTTGGTCTTAGATCTCTATTCATTCACAACAATGATGTGGATCAGGTAAAGCAATCAATTCTTTCCATGTGTCACTATCCCACATACCTACATTATTCAACCCAAGTCAACGCAAGCATTCACGAAATGGTAGTATTACTCCTTCATTTTTGCCAATATTATGTTTCTCAATATTCAGGGTTCAAGTGTTGGGTATCCACCTTACCTCATGCTTGAAGTGTATTGAAGAACTTTAGAGGCAAGCCCAAACACCTAAGTCCAAAGCTTCTTACCCTATCGGGGTTCAACCATCGGCCTTACCCTCTACCTTCTACCTCATGATTGACATGCTTTGAAGGCCTTAAGAAACAAGACCAAACTACGATGTTCGACACTCTTTATGCACGTCAGGGTTCGACCATTGGCATTACCCTTTACCATTTTTCCTCCTTTTCACCATCGTAAACCAACACACTAACCTCTGAAACACTGGAGCACGAGACTCCGAACAATGCTTTAAGTTGTTCGAGGTCGGGGATTGCTAATTCCTGTTGCCTCATCCTTGAAGTGCATAGCTAAGCTTAACAAGAAAGTTTGAATACATATGTATAATTATCTTTACACCTATTGGGGTTTGCCATCGACCTTACCCCTTACCTTTTTACTACCTAAATACTCCATCACAAACCTTCCCACCAACCTCTGAAACATGCATGAGTTGGTCAGGTGTCAGGGTTCTCTCTTCCACCTTATCACTTTCATGAATTTGTGTTAAGGTGTAAGATAACTTGCTGACCCACGATGTCCAAAATAATCCTAAGCATTAACAAACTTAACCTTTTTCAGGTATCAGCCTTCGGACATCCTTCTTACCATATACCAACAACTGGTAAGGCATACACCTTATGATTGAATCCACAAACAACAAAGCTATTTTGGGTGTCGAGGTTCAAGGTTGCCTCATGCTTCTTCATTTGTTTCATTTTAAGGCATAAGCCTTAACACAGGCTTGTGAACACTAAAGCAATTTCAGGTGTCGAGGTTTGCCCTTAACTCTTACCACTTACCATCATTTCAATAAGGCATAAGCCTTCCTACCAAACTGTGAAGCCCGAACATTTCCTTTGTAGGCTTTACCATTTCAAGTGTTGGGGTTTGCCATTAACTCTTATCACTTACCATCCTTTTGGTAAGGCATAAGCCTTCCTACCGAATTGTAAAGCTTGTGCATTTCATTCATACGCTTTACCCTTCCGAGTGTCAACCTTCGAGCTTTCTCCTTACTACATGCTTGCCAAACTATCAAGGCATAAACCTCAAGGTGGATCACAAACACCAAAACTATTTTGGGTGTTGGTGCTTGAGGTTTCATCTTTCCCCTTCCTCTATTTCATGTTAAGGAAAAGGCCTTAACACAAACCCATGAACACCGAGACCATTTTGGGTGTTGGGGTTCAAGGTTTCATCATACCCCTTTCTTAACATTCTCGATAAGGCATAAGCCTTAACATTGACCTGTGAAATCAAAGATTATTTTGAGTGTCAGGGTTTAGGTCTTCCTCATACCTCTTTCATCACTTCCTTAACATTCAATTAAGGCATAAGCCTTAACACCAATGCTCGATTCCTGACGCCTTTTCAGACTTAACACATGCGAACTTCATTTTCCTTTGTGCAATCGATATGAGGTATTATCGAAGTTCGATGTACAAAGCCTTCTTGGACTTAGCACACTATTACTTTCTCTAAGGGATTTGGTATGAGGTATGACCAAAGCTTGATGTTTGAAACCTTTCAAACTTTGCACAAAATTTCTTCATTTATTTTGAGGCACTCAGTAAGAGGTATGATCGGAGCCCAATGTCTGATGGCTTTTGAACTTAAATCAGACTTCCTTTATTTCTTTAAGGCTTTTGATATAAGGTATGAGCAAAGCCTAAAGTTTGATCTCTTATAGAAGAGAGTAGGCCTCGAGCCGAAAGTCTAAAGCTCAATCAAACTTAGCTAAAAAATGACTCTCTTTTCTCTTTAGCAAGCAATACAAGGTAAGCCCAAGGCCCGATACCCAAAATTTTGCAACTCTACAAGGTTTGTTATAATGACACCCTAACGCCCATGAATCCTTTTACCTAACATTCTTATGAAACCCTTTTGATCTCAAAAAATAACTCCTTATCCAATATCACTCATATATGCTTTGTACCTTAAAGAGGTGCCCCTTTTGACATCAATGGCTATCATATTACCAACAAATTAATCTAACTATAGCTATGTCCAAAAATCCCTATTAGATCAAATCACTATTAACATCACCTAATTTTAAGTAAAGGTATGATTTTATAATCTAAGTGAAGATCATAATTCCATGATATGTCACAACACAATAGCAGTATAGACTCTAAACTCTTCATCTTTCGTTATTTACTCATTATCTTAATTTCTCTAAGTTAAGAAGTACTATAGGGATTGAATCCATGCCTACTATTTTTACAAAAACCTCTAAGGCTCCTTTAGTGACTTTAGTCATAATACTTGATATGAGGAACCTCAAGTGAATACTAGAGGAGGCATTCACAATCAACATGAGTCAAATGATAAGAAATAACTGCTACTGTGAGTGGACCTTAGCAACACATTATAGCATGAAAAATTATAGTATATATAAATGTAGATTTAATTATTTATTTTAACAAAAGAATTCACATAAGAATTTAACTAATCTACTCTTATAATCAAATGACTAAAAGTATAGTGGCACTCAAACAAAGCTGGATCCCATATTATCTAAGTGATGCACTCTAAATCTACACAATAGAGTAGCATAGGTTTATAATAAAATGGGTTGCAACTCTGATAGAAAGGGAGGGACCTTACATAAGGTATTTCCCAATGACATGATATTATGCCATGCAAATTTCTAAAGCATTATCTATTGTAGGATGTTTGTCATTGAATTCCATCATATATTTTAGCAAATGCATTACTGCTCCACTCGTAACATTGTTAAACTCACTTTAACAATGAATTTATCAACATAGGGCATTTAGGATTCTTAAATGGTATTGTATGGTTGTTTTATAGTTCAAAATACAAATTTTTCTTAATTCAATTTTACGTATCGATGTCTAACTAGAGTTAATTTGACCATAGTTTGAAAACTTGTAGAGTACTCAGTAAGTTGTTGAGTACTTGTGTCTTTTTCTTCATGGCTAAGTTTTCAAAGTTAACTCATAACTTTCCAAAATGTGGAAGAAACATGATTAAAAAGCACACAAAAACACTACGAAACAATGAAAATTTTGGTATTTTTATTGTTCATGTTGCATGCCTTAATTTCAATTGTATTTAAAAACGTGACACTGAAGAATATGACTTGGGACTTAAAGAAGAACCCTCAACTGTAGGAATGTTCCATAAAAAATGCTTTTATATTGAAAAACATGCCCTAAAATACAACTATAGATTGAAAAATGCAATCATATAAAAAATAGTATATTGTATAGATTGTATATTGAAAACATGCCCTAGAACATGACTATTGAATGAAATTTCCCTTTTTCTACCCAAAGTATTTTTTTAGGTTGATAAATTTTGTTGAGTTTTTTTTGAGTTTTCATCGAATTCTTAGATTAGGAAAGTTCGATTTTGAAAAATATGATTTCAACTACCAATTGGAACTTACCATGTTACCAATTT
The DNA here is from genome assembly GCA_007115665.2 of Sequoiadendron giganteum. Taxonomy (NCBI): domain Eukaryota; kingdom Viridiplantae; phylum Streptophyta; class Pinopsida; order Cupressales; family Cupressaceae; genus Sequoiadendron; species Sequoiadendron giganteum. Next base: position 317,532,777 of record CM021109.1, on the reverse strand, counting down.
TTCCCAATTTTGGGGACATAACATTAGGACCATTATTTCCTAACCTTCCATTGTTAGGACTCTTATGTCCTAACCCTCTATTATTGTTATTATTATGAGCATTGTAAATTGTAATAATCATAGTTTAGTTATTTAGTAAATATTACATTGTATGGATTTAATCCACATGTATCACATGAAGTTATGATAGTGTAATGGTCTATATTAAGTGTATGGAATTATCCCACATGGGTTGCACCTCACAAGTCAATTTTTGTGATTCTTTTATACTAATGTTGTAATAAAGAGGAGAACACCTTCGAATCATATTTTGTATTAGTGCTTTGGTCTTTAGGAGGTTGTCCCCTTGAAGAGGCTTGTGATACTTGTACCAAGATTCTTGAATATAAGCATATTTACAGCTATATCAAAGTGTTGTGTTATTTTTCTCATGTTATTATTTTTTTTAATAGTATTTTGTAGGTAAGTCCACATCATGTGATTGTACCAAATGAGTTTGGGTGTAGATGGTGGCCTAAGCACACCTAGGTTGGATCTCAAAAATTGTGAGTTTTTCTTGGGCATGTTTAGAAGATACTCAAGATAGATCCTTAGTCCTAGGGTGCACTTTGAAAAATTGGGGTAACCTAGATGTAAAAGATGTATTAGAAAAAAGACTTGTCACACAAAAAAATAATCATTTTCAAATCATAGTTAAGCTTTGTCAAATTTATTTCATAATGTTTGTGTCATGTCTTAAGATCCCACAATTAAGAATAATATTTCCAATTGCAATTACCATATTGAAAAGTAGATAAAAGCTTCAAACGCTAACATACGACTATGGAAGAAATTATACATAAGCTTCAAGGAGGTTTAAATACAAGATGTTTTTCTACCATGTCCTATGAAGAAGAAAGGTGGTTGAAAAGAGTCTTTATAAGATTTTGATTAATTTTGGGATCGAGAAATAAATCTACCATGCCATTAAGATTAGGTTTGCAATGATGGAAACTTATTCCAAAAGATATGGAGTTCAACAACAAAGAGAGCTGAAAAAGAAGGTGGATTTGGAGTACGAGACTGGGTCAGATGAGGATGAGGATTATGAAATTGAATCAAAGGCTTCTATGGAAGTCTACTCGAAGCCTCCTTCTCCTGGTAAAAGTTGCAAAAAAGGTAAATCTGCCCCTGTTTCTACAAAGTATGAAACTTTTAGTGAGGGGGTGGCTAGTGATAAATCTTGTAAAATTGGGATGGGAGGAACCTCTACCCTCATGAAATAAAAGAAATTTGTTGTTGGGGAAAATATTTCTATGCCCATGTGTCCGAGTCTAAGAGAAAAAAAAGGGTTTGAAGGGTTTAAGTAACAAGAAGATGGCTAAGAAAACCGGTAGCCCTGTTCAAGAGGAGTTAGCTGAGTCTCCTCCAAATGTTGTTAGCAGGTAGGCTTACATGGAAATGCCTGAAGAGGGGATGGAGATGCAGAATAGAGGGAGGACTGTTGATGAAATTGCGAGCTCTCTTTGCAAAATACAAATGCCAGTTGCTGGGGTTAAAGGGAAAGAGGTAATTGATAGTCAAGAACTAAATAGTGTCTCTCAGGAGGTTGAAGTGGAGGCTATGGATGCGTTTAATCTTAACTGAGAGGACTTGACTAATGTTTTGGGTCTGGCAAAGGAGGGTACTATCTCCCTGCTTAGGTTGTTCAAATGGGCTTTCCATGAGCTTAACATGACCAATGTGAAGGTTTGGGGGACTATGGGTAAAGCTGGGGATACTTTAGAGTCCTCCCTACAGGCTGAAGCTAACCATCTTTTTGATGCTTTAAAGATTTTTGCTGATAAAATTCTTAAGTTGAAGTAAATTTTTGAACAGAGGATTGTGACCCTAGGAGAGAAGATGGAATGGGTTAACATAGAGCTAGATAAGGTTGTGGAAGTGACTAAATCTGTTATGAGGAATGAAGCGAAGGGCCTTACTATCCTTAATGAGATGGCTAGGAAATGGATGGAGGAAGCTTTGGGTGATAAGGACGCTGCTGGGAACAAGCAGTGGATGGAGGAAGCTTTTGTTGGTAAGTCTGTTGCTGGGAATGTTGCTGGTTCGCATGGTGTTTTGATTAAAGAGCTAAGTGAATTAGGGCCCTATGCTAGGACCCGCAATAAAACTAAGCTAAAAGTTGGGGTTCCTACCAAAGAGATTTTTGAAGTTATGGATACATGCATCATAAGATAATTGAAAGTGACATGGAGGATACTAATATTTTGAAGAATTTATAGTTCTTGTTTTTGTTCCTCCTTTTTTGGCAGCTATTATGTTGATGTTTTGTTGCTTGTTGGTTGTTTGTTGATTTGTGTGGTTATCTTTTGAGACAACTATCTTTTTTGTTAAGGGTTTCGGGGCCCCTTCAAAACCTACTTTACCTCTAATAAAAAACAACAAAGCGAGCTCAACAGATTTCCTAAGCTTTCAATCAAGGCAACATAATTTGTGGATAACATTGATTAGGAGATGGGAAATCCCTTCTACCATTAAATATTCATAAATATTTTCATTCTCAATATTAATTGTGCTACTAGTATTATCGGTTACTAACCCATTAATTTGGGTATTAATATATTTGTATTATTATTATGATTAATTTTATATAAATTTTTATTAATAATTATATTCATATATTAATTAGACAAGTTTGCAAACTATGGTTGAAATAACCTCTAGTGAAGACATGAATATGTAAAATTGAATGAAGAAAACTTTGTATTTTGACAAGAAAACAACCATACAATCCCATTTAAGAATACTAAGGCCCTATGTTGAATTGTTCATAGAAGATGCAATCATGATGTTATATCATTGAGACAGGAAATCACAATTATTGTTTGGAAAGGAATAATACTACAAATTATAAGTACCCCACTACTATACTTTACACCATTTAGTTTTTTATTTGAAGTACATTACCAAGCATCATAAAATAAATATATATAATAGTATATCTACTTGACTTCCAAGACTCTTTTATTTTAAAATTCAAATAATGCATAAAATTATCAAATTATTTTGGGAAATTTTCTCTCATTGCAAACCATAGGTATAATGCAAAGAAAATAAAGACTTTCTTAACAAGAATCATGCATAGCAGTTTCCACATTATCCACAAATCCTACAAAAACTCAAAGATAATGAATGCAAATAAACATGTGAGGAATTGATAGAATCCATTTCAAGCTATTTGAAACATTGTTTTATTTTTATGGTAATGTCTCCTTTATAATTTTACTTGCTTCTACAAGAGTTGCATTTGAAAGGGAACAAAAAACTGGAAACAATAGCATATATTAAAGATAGACGAATAAGCATTAGTTATGTAAAGTTTGGTATAAGATGTATAATCTATTTCTACAAATGTATTTCCTAATATTTGTAAATTTTCATTGGAAAAAGAGAAACACCATCTAATAATAACTGGGGCAAAAAAAAAACTAGATTTCCTTCAAAAGTACTCTCATATCAGCTAGGGCTAAAATTGCATTGATTCAATGATTATGAACTAACATAAACTTATAGTTAATTGCATTGATTCAATTTTGATACACTTTTCAAATGCAACAAATATCCCTTCCTATTCCCTATAATGTGCACCTACAAGAAATATTAAAAATGAAAAAATATAATGACAAACAAACCATATCCCTTATTATAATTTGTAACATGTACATTGGAAAATTATATCTATTTTACCTTATAACAAGAACAACATGTTGCTATTTGACAAGTAGACCCATATATACATAATTTAACATCATATTGGTTGGGTACGGTGTCAAGTTTAGGTTAAAAACCACAATGTGTTTTGAAACACAACACTTTTTCTAACCTCTTATTTCTCATGACATACTCATACCTCTACATTTCTAGATGTCCATTTCAAATAACACCATCATTTCAGGATATTGTGTTTGGGTATGCAAAATTGTAAGTTTCAAAACACACCATGATTTTTAACCTTCAATTCACAAGGTATAGGAAACACACTATATTTTGTAACCTCGACATTGTAAAATTATATGTAATTTATCTTATAATAGGAACAAGTGTGTTGTTGCTATTTGATAGGTAGACCTTCATATACATAGTTTAAAAACATATGGGTTGGGTAAGGTGTCAAGTGTAGGTTAATAAACACAATGTGTTTTGAAACACAACACTTTTTCCAACCTCCTACTTCTCATATAACATATTCAAAACTATACATTTGTAGGTATCAATCTCAAATAACAACATCGTTTCAAGATAGTGTGTTTGGGTATGCAAAATTGCAAGTTTTAAAAAACACCATGATTTTTAACCCGCACTTCACATGGTACACAAAACACACTATATTTTGTAAATTCTACATTGCAAAATTATATATAATTTATCTTATAAGCGAAATAAGGGTGTTGTTGCTATTAGATAGGAAGAACTACATATACACAATTTAAAACATATAGTTTGGGTACGTTGTCAAGTGTAGGTTAATAAACACACTATGTTGTGAAGCATAACACTTTTTCAAACTTCCTATTTCTCATAACATATTCATAACTATACATATCTATGTCTCCATTTTAAATAACATCATTTAACAATAATGTGTTTCGGTATACAAAATTGCAAGTTTCAAAGCACACCATGATTTCTAACCTACACTTCAGAAGGTATGCAAAACATAGAATGTTATCTAACCTGTACTATAAAAAGTATATCCAATTTACCTAATAACAAGAGAAATAGTGTTTTTACTATTTCAAATGCAAACCTACGTATACACAATTTACAAAATAAATGGGTTTGGTATGTTGTAAATTGGAACTTAATAAATTAATTATGTTTTGAAACAAAAAGTTTTAAACCTCCTCTTTCTCACAAGAAAGTGATAAATATACATACGTTTCTCTTCATTTAAAATAACAATATAATTTTAAGATAGTGTGTTTGGGTATGAAAAAGTGTAGGTTTCAAAACACACCATGATTTCTAACATGCACTTCACATGGCACCCAAAGCACACATTATTTTGTAATGTTTCGAGAGTTTTTCCTATATTAATTCAAAACAGGATTACATTGAATGGTGGGAATTCAACTATACAACCATGGTTCCTAGTACATGAGAGTGTAAACACCTTCATCAAGTTCCACCACTCTCAAGATCTAGAGGACAGATAAAAGATCCCTGTTTTGGCTTATAAATTTGAGAAAATTATTCATGTTCTTTATGTCCATTCCATCCCTAAACAGATACATGTATTTTGATGCTTCTTACTTTCTAATCTAGCATTAATCAATCCACCATTCGTCATATTTGACAACATACCATTGATAGCAATGGGTATATAATATATCATGACTGTTCCACCTTTCAATAAAGACTATCTCATACTTAGACATTAGGTTTTTCCTACATACATTAGTATTAGAGTTTCCCAAATTTCCCTCCCAATATAGATTTGCTATGGATCTCCAATGTCTAGTGCAAAAAGGATCGATACTTTGACAGTGTAATGAGCATAAAACTTCCATGTTAAATCAAATGAATTAAATATTTTTTATCATAAGCATAGTGTGCATAAAACTTTCACGTTTAGTCAAAATATAACACATGGAAACAACTGTAAGTCGATCATCAATGACATCGAAAATGCATTTTAAATTAATAAATCCATTACTTAGACATAATACTATATGTTAAGCAATAGAACTTATTGTCTACAAATATCGATTGGTATAAAACACAAAGTGTTTTCTAATAGCAAAAAAAAAAAAAAATTTAATTTCTTGCATTCTCTATATAAATGTCATTGGTACTCACTTCAAGGTGTTTTTTTTTTAAAATATTATTGAAGTTTAGTATCACATTGTGAGAGGGCATTGTATCACATATCAAATGAAAAGATTATAATTTATACATTGGTTGTGTTTGTTATTAAAGTGACGATTAAGAAATTCAAAGAAGAATATTTCAAAATTTTATAAGGGACCTAAATTTTATATTGCTAAATTTTACTTTTTAAAGAAGAATATTTCTGCTTGTTTTGCTATAAATTTTATATAAGGGACCCAATAACAAGAACAATTATGTTTTTTCTATTTGACAACACACCATGTTTTGTAACTTGCACTTCACATGGTACCCAAATTAGTTTTTTCTATGATTGATTTTGACTTTGGTTATGATGTAATAACTAAATATATCATTATATATAGTGAGTTTGCCACTTTTCATCAACAAAAAAACAACATATGAGAACAAGATAAAAATAAGAAGACAAAAGGGAAAGTAAAATAAAATAGTAGACCAATAATGTAATTGATTCTACCTAAGCATATGTGATGTGTATATTTATTCTTCTATTAAATAATCACATTGTATAAATAGGAATATGGTATGAATATATGAGAATAAATATCTTAATTAATAAAATTCCAAACAAAAACACTCATGCCAAAAAGAGATAGCAAGAGAGTAAGATAATTTTTTGAAGAAATTAAGTTAGCTCTTGAGATACATGTGGATGAAGAAAGAATATTGAAACAAAACCAAATAAGATAAAGAAGATTCCAAAAAAATATGGAAAAGGCTAAAGAGGCCTTAATACATTGCACCAAGAGGGTTATACTTGAAAGTGAAGAGTATCCATCAATAGAGGAATCCATATTTATCGTGATGTTTAATAATAATGAAACATCTAAAATAATAAATATCCATACTAAAATATCAAAATAAAATTTAACCAAAATAAAAAATTAGATAAAAGAATATGGTGAATAGGAGTCATTCGATAGAGGTTTTGCAAGTAATAGTTCTCAACGGGTACTTCTCCATTTCAAATTTTAAGTCATGAACCATATTTTGAACTACAACTATCAAACATAAAGGTTAAAACTAATGAAGAATTGAGGTCTTATCAACCCTAACTGAAAAAATTCAAATGTATGTTAAGATAATATAGTTAGATGACATAGTAAGTAAAAAGTATGTTTAGAAAAAGAAAATATGATGTACATTTTAGTATTTCACAAAAGATAAATAACCGAGAAGATAGAGGATATAAGGGAAATATGAAAAAATCTACCCATTGATATAAATAAGCAAGGATGGGAGATCCCTATAATATTTATCAAAATATGACTAAATAATGAAAAAATGCCATCAAAAACCATCTCCTAAGATGACATGACACCTTCAAAAGGCGAACCTCCCAAATTATGAGTTGTCCCCTATGCCAAAAATTCAAGAAGAATATATGAATAAGAGAAGTATTCAATCCTTACTTATGCTAGATAATTGAAGATCAAGAAGGGATTATGTGAATAATTTTGATGACATATTAACTAGTGGATATTTTGAGATTTCGTTAACTAGAGGTAAAGGTAAAACAATAACATTAGTGAAATAACAAGAGAGTATAACCGAGAAAATAATAATGAAAGAAAAGAGGAAGATAGGTTAATAGGAAGGACAAGCCCTAAGCCATAAAAAGATAAATAAAAAGCACCATCAACTCCTATGAAATGGCTACAAATAGGAATAAATTTTTGTAACCCGTGCTTCACTTGGTATGCAAAACATGGTACATGCAAAACACAATATGATTTGTAAGTGTGCATATGATTATCTTCAAAACGCAATACAATAGGAATAAACTTGATGATGACTATAATTAGTTACCAAAAAATTTTCAGGATAGTAAATAACTTTGTAAAGGTTTTTACCAGTTTAATATGTTTGTTTAAGGAAATTTAATGTATACTTAAACACACGTGCACACACACATGTTAACTAGTGCACACACACATGTTAACTAGAGCACACTTCAATTTTAAAGGGCAATAAAGGAATAAAATTTGTATTGATATCATGATACTTAGAATTGACCCAATACAGTCTTATACCACTTTAGAGTGTAAGACATTCATTGGACAATAATAGATAAATTCATAATAATGATAAAATGATTTAAAAAAATATTACAAACTTTCTATTTTTCATCATAAATCCTAAAAGTAAATACATACAACCTAGTCATTTAAATTTCATTACTATACATATCTAGGTCTCCATTTCAAATAACAAAATTATTTCATGATAGTGTTTGGCTATGACAAATTGCAGGATTCAAAACACATCGTGATTGTAACCTACAGTTCGCATGGACCTCAAAACACACTGTGTTTTCTAACTACCATAACGTTAACATAATTGATCTTAATTGTGTCTCCTAGAATGGTGATGGTTAGCAATCATATTTTATCTAAACAATGTGTATTGTTTGTGCATTTGAAAGTGAATATGCGAAGTTTATATAAATTTCGTACAGTTATTTTATTTTGTATTTCACTACATATGATATAGTTGTGTAGGCCCTCATATTTGACAAGTTGATACAAAATCACTTCACCATATTCATTTCATATACATGGTATTTGGACTCTACAAAAACCTAAAATTCCTAACTATAACTTACCTGGCTCCTTATTTTCTGCTAATTTGTCACATTTTCCATTTTTTTAAAGACTAATTGAGGCAAGTTATGGATTTTGGTTTTTAAATATACAATATTTATATTTTTATATGATGAAACTAGATTGAATTCTTCTATTATTTGGCCTTTTTACAACAAAATAATTGATCATCCGATCCCCTGAAATAGAGTGTATGGTTGAGTCATTGATAAACATGGACAATGACAATACAATTGAGTCACAACTATAATAGTCTGTATAGTTTGTTGAGATTTTTATGAACTAACTAGAAATGGAATGTAATACTTATCAACAAGTGAATAATTAATAACCTTCCTCTTAATATTTTTATTATTATTTTGGTCTAATCATGTAATTTATTTCATGTGTTGGGAACAGGATGAGAGGGTATCTGTCGGATGGGCGACTGTGCTTCTGTTGGTTGGTATTCTAGGGGAAGGAGGGCATGTAGAAAGATAGGGTGTGCGAAGAGATGAGTGTTGAGTGGTGGTAGAAAGGTGTGTTTGCAACAAGAAAGGTGCTTGGATAGCTTTCAACTTCCAAGGGTGTTGGGTTCTGTGTGTTTCCAATGCAGAGAGAGGGATTAGTGTAGGAAGAAGGAAGTATACGTAGAGAAATTATGGAGGCCACTACGGAATAGACCCCTACATTGCCTTCGTATCCATCCATGGAAGAACTTCCTCAATCCCAATAAAAAATGATGATTATGTAAATAGTGAAAGCCACAATGCTTCTCTTAACTATGTCTTTCTTCATATTACTGAATAATAAATACACCCAAATGTTTTTGAATGTTATATTTGATATTTTCCATTGTAGTTAATTTAATTTCATAGCGGGTTTCACATAGCTATCCATTTCAAATAACAACATTCTTTCAAAATAGTATGTTTCGATATTAAAAATTGTAGGTTTCCAAACACACTATGATTTGTACCCTACACTTCACTTGGTACATAAAACACATGTTTGGTAACATGTACTGTGGAAAAGTATAACCAATTTACCCAATAACAAGAAAAGTTATGTTGGTACTATTTCAAATGCAAATATAGATATAAAAGAATTTATAAAGAAAAAAATTGTTCTTGCTATTTCAAATGTAAACCTATATATACAGAATTTAGATCTCACTAAACAATAATATAAATTTTTGTATTATTTTATTTTGAAAAGACAATGTGAAAAAAGGAAAAGTTGAGTAAATAGATAGTCTAGTAATCTTGTCCAACAATGGAGACATAGAAAATGTGAAAGACATATACATACATTTGAATTGTAATCATTTAAAAAAAATGATGTTTCTACATACACTAATTCTTTTTTTTTTATCTCTAGTAATTCCATATGAAACCTTCGTTGATGTCTCTGACCATCAAATGTTCTGAAGAGGTCAGTATAGTCCATCACCAATCAATTTGTAGGAAAATGATTGGTGACCAAATTTATTGCATGATCAATTAGCATGAGAACTATTTCCCTCCCATTCATTTTTATGCCAATAGTGCAATCTAGCAAAATGCGGGGGTATGCATGAGGACAAAAAAAAAGAAACACATTAACACAATCAGCCTACCCATCTTCATCATAGATGGTGGAGAGCCAATGGGCAACATCGATATCAATGTGAAAAAAATGTGTTGTTACACTCAACCAAAAGTTTCCCTCCTCAACGAAATGAAGGACTACCATTTCTTGGAGTGGAATTGGAAAACTGAGAAAGGAAATGACCACTTCACTTTGATTGGCTACAATCGCGAGAAGTCTACAAAAAATTGAGATGGGAAGAGTGAGTTTCCAAACAACAAACATTAGTGCATTATAATCTGAAATTGAGGTGTCAATATAAATTAAAGAACTGAAATAAATGAACTTGCCTTGGTCGCATGACTTTCGTGATGAAAACCATTTTGTACAGGTTTGTCTTCCTCATTGTATCCATTGTTGAAAGAGGATATTGAAAACTAGAAAGTACACCGAACAAAGCATATAACGCTTATTATTTTATAGATACTGTATGAAATATTTTACACTCACAAACAAACATTATCAATGAGTATCATATTTAAACCTTACCAAAAATGTACCCAAACACATGAAATGGAGGATATCTCCTCACAAATGTATGATACAAACTTGTACAACTGAAAAAAATGAAAAGAAAAAAAAGTGTAGATGAAAATATGGTTAGTCACATGGTTACAAATATCTTACAAAAGTAATCTATAAGACAATACATGTTCCAAAACATAGTGTGTTTTTGAATCCTGGCAAGTGCATGTTACAAAACACATCATTTAAAGAAAAAATGATTTTTAGTACACAGGAATACACTATCACACCAAACTTATAGTTAACCAAAAAATAAGAACAACAATCAATTACAAAAACAAATTTGAAAGGGTCAATAGAAGGAAAAGGGCATGCTTACCTATATATGGGGGTTCATTAATGTATGGTTGTGTACTCCTTAGTAACTTTTAGAAAGGTAGTGGATTGAATGCATGTTGGGCCACATCAACTTATCACTATAGTTGAAATTTTATATGGAAGCAGGAAATCACAAAATGTAATACCAAAAATTAACTTACCTATGTATATTTGTTAAATCATAACCATACCTTCGAGTCCCATTGCACTCTTGAAAGACATTCTTCGACGAGGACTTATTTTGATGCATTAGAATGCTGAAGTAAATAAATAAAAAAAATAAAAAATTCTATGAGGTGGTATAAGTTAGAAGATGGGAAAATAACTACCATTCCTATTATAAAATATAAATTCAATATGGCTTTATCATAGTCACCCATATTAGATATCATATCCTCTAACCCATCCATGGTTGGTCCGCCCGACATCTTGGATTGAATATTGACATTTGTATGCATGTTATTATCACTGGACAAGCGAAATGTGTCATACAAATGAGTTTGGTTGTATGACAGTTTTGAAGTATGTTGCCTACAATGTGTTGCACATCAAGGATGATCCCTACTTGCACTAAACCGTGGACGCATGCAAATAGTGCTAGTTTCAGATACATTGGGATGACGAATGAAATCAAATGACAATGAATTCGATTGTTATAGATCCAGTAGATACCTCTCAACACACCATACATATGATTGTACTTGTTCTTGACACTGTGGTGGTTTACGCATCACTTTCTTCAAGATTTGATTTGTATGATTCCAAATAAACATTTTTTGCATATGTACTACATTTTCATCATTGACAAGAGGAGCTTGTGTAGGGGTGAGAACATTATTCCTATTTTCTTCGACCCCCCATTTGACAATGTCTCATTGAATTTTATCCCTCTATCAATGGGTACACATCCATCATCTAAATTGCTATAGATGTGAAACTTGTATAAGGTAGTAGAAAAAGAAAAACATAATTGTCTCGCATAAAATTAAGCACTTTGAATTGAAATTCACTTATCATGGACCACCCCTTCATTGTCAAATGATATTTTTTTCATTTCAAAAACATTAATGATATGCTTGCAAATGTTCCCATGCAGACTCCAAGGGTAGTCACACACATATAGGTAGTGGCCAAATGTTCTAATCACGTACCAGTTGCACGAAATCTAACTTTTGACCCAATTTCATCTGTGTGTCATCTAGAACACAATCATAATCTAGAATTTCCTTTGCCCTCTCCAAACTGGATTGAATATTTCACATCTTAGAGTTAGTCAAAAAACCAAAATTTTGCAACTTTTTCTTTTTCCTATAGAATGGTTTTATTCTATATAAAATTGTGTAATATAAATGGTCCATTCGCCTTGTGTATTTCTTTTTTTGATCACATAAGAATTGAGTTTTGAGTGTGCAATGTATGACTCGATGACAACATTTGTATCCTGGTTGGCATGTGGGAATTTTATAAAGTTTTTTGTTCACATTGTTGTGAATATGAAGCACAATAACAGTAAACCACAATGTATTAGAGGTAACCTCAAAGTATGTGATCAATGAGAATCCAATGAGGTGATATAAATTTTAAACATACCAATATGGCCATCTCCATCACACTACACCTTCTTGAAGTACTCTAAAAATTGGGATTGATCCTTGAACTCCTCGAAGAAATTGTTCAATAGCTAGAGAGTGTGCTCTTCACTGTCATCCATGGAAATCATGATCATCCCAAGTTTGTGAAAGATGGGAATTGACCTCTCCCTAGTTGCATACTTAAGTACATTCTTCAACCAAGTCCTATGAATGTGCCAAATGCATAGGAACAAATGACATCCAAAAACATCCCTGATACAAAAAAACATAGGATACTGTTGAACGTTGATTCACATGATAAAGTGGCATTGAAAATTAATAGAAAATGAGAAAGGGATACAAATCAACCAAAACATGCACTTACTATATGGCTTGAATTTCTGCACTAGCATCATCAGTAAAAAAACATTGATTTTCCAATCTGCTTTGGCTTCTTTTCCATGTGTATGCATCACATATAGCCATCCATAAACATCCTCAATATTGTTTTATGAGGACACGACCCATGAAATAGACACACCACTCTGTTGCTTGTTGAAAAAGAGTAAAGTATGCATTTGGTAATATCGACAACACAAGTTAGTGTAATCAGTGTCACATATATAGCCAATAAGATCATTGAAAATACGAAGAAAGTGTTTTTTTGTCTTTGTAATGTATCACCCCATATTTTTTTATGGAAAACATGGAATACATTGAGATGATTGAATTGTGGGAGTGGTGAACCATCATCTCAAGCATCCATGGAGTCTGAATCCTCATAACAAAGGGCGTGGTGGCTCTTTGGGACTCCATGGGGCCGTTGAAAGAAAAATAATTTTCCCTTCTCCTATGCATTCCACATTAGGATACTTTTGGAATCATATGCATATTTTTGTGAGTGGATAGAACACACCCTTCACCAAGCATTCATACATCCATTCTAGTTAAGACTCCATCTCTTACTCAACATTCCATAAAAAATAGGATCTATTAGGTCTCTCCATTATAACATTAACACTCACATCCATGAGTAGAAGACTTTCAATATAGATTTTTCATTCTACAGACAAATCCGAGGTGAATCGGGAACAAAATTATGTGCTTATGTCCTCCATGCCATGAAAAAAATCACCATTTACATCGACATGAAACATTTCATTATAGATCAGATATTTTACATCACGTCTACCATACATAACCTTTACAAAGAAGTAGCATTGGTAACCTCTTTTAAAAAAAAAACTTCCATACTCTTTACTTTGTTGGAGGCTTGTTACTATGGTCATCAAGACCAAATTCACACCAATAGCTACAAAGAAAGAATCATACCATCATCTTATCATCTTTAAGCAACAAAAAAATAAATATCATTTAATTGTAGACATGAATGTTCAAAGGTACAAACCACAAATACATAATTGTTGTCTAATATTTGTAGTTTTTGTTCTCATTCACTCTATGGATCATACAAAAAAAAAAGCTTTCAAACATTCAAGCAACAGTTCCACAAGAACGAAAGTGTCAAGTTTGGGAAGAGGAATTGATGCAACATGGTCAATAACCATTTCATCTTCCATGGTAATAGGAGTCCAATCCAAATCTCAAGAGGAAAAATGACAGAGTCCATCCCCTACATCTTGCACTTCTAGGTCCTTTATCATTTTCTATTTCCATCATCTCCCCATCTTAGGTAAGGTAGGAATTAGAAGAGCATCTAAAATTAGAATAGATTATGTAAAATAGAAGAAATTATTCCTTGAAATAAAAAAATATTCTTGCATTGCTGCCACCAACGTGAAACAAATAGGAGGTTGCTTGCATTTGTTGAGAAAATAATAAGTGATTGATTGAGTCAAAACAAACATAAATGTGAAACAAATCCTAGTAACAACAATGTAAGCCAATGCAGGTTGGAAATCATAGTGTGTAGTTCAATGTGCAAGTGGACATAGACAATGACAACATAATTGTAGGCCTACATGGACATTCAATGAAGAGTTCAATTTAGGTGAGGCACACAAACCTCTTTGACCTAAGGAGGAAGGTTGTGAAGACCAACCATCCATTTGCTGTAAGTTGACATGAGTAGGAAATGCACATCTTACAAAGCATGAAGTAAACATGTGTAGGTTGAGTAACACAATGTGTAGTTCAACTTGCAACATTCTATGTAGCCTAAAACTATAATGTGCATATTGATATAAAATTTCTTGTACAAATGCATCTAAAAGCTATAGAAATCATAATACGGGTGGGTTGTGGTGCATATGTGTGTATCCATTATGTGAGAAGAAAGGTTAAGAAGTCCACTGAAACCATTGTGATAACCTTGAATGTCATAAATGTTCTTCCATTGTTACCAACAACACCAAAAAAATAACATGTTTGCATTTGTTGATAAAATATTGAATTAGTAATGGAGTGAAACAAGACAAGCATAAATATGAAAAAATTCCTACAAACCATGACAAAAGACAATGCAGGTTGAAAAACATAGTGTGTAGTTCAACCTGCAAGTGGACATAGAGATTGGAAGTAAAATCGTAGCCCTGCTTGAAGATAAAACAAAGAGTTCAAATTATTTGGAGTGCACATACCTATTTTACCTGAGTAGAAAGATTGAGATATCCAACCTTCCCTTTGGGGTGACTTAAAATGAGAAGAAAAAGTGCATCTTACAATGCATGATGTAAAGCTATGCAGGTTGAATAACATGGTGGTTTTTTCAACCTGCAACTTCCTATATAGCCTGCAACTGTAACATCCATAATAATATGTAATTACTTGTGCAGTTTCAAGGAAAAATAAGAATATGGAAAGATACGTTGGTTGTGGTGCATGTTTATCTATTAATTGATATGAAAGGTTAAGAAGTTGAAATTGAAACCTTTTATGATAACCTCCAATGTCAAAAAATGTGCTTACATTGCTGCCACCAATGAGAAACAAATATGGGGTTGCTTTCATTTGTTGAGAAAAAAATGAGTAAGTTATTTATTGAATCAAGATAGGTATAAATTTGAAACAAATCCTAAGAATGACAATGCAAGCCAATGCAGGTTAGAAATCACAGTGTGTAGTTCAACCTGGAAGTGGAGATAGACAATGAAAACATAATCACAAGCTTGAATGGACATTCAATTAATATTTCAATTAGGTAGGGTTCACAAACCTCTTTTACCTATGGAGGAAGGTTGTGAAAACCAACCATTTGTTTGGCGTAAGTTGATGTGAATAGGAAATGCACATCTAACATAGAATGAAGTAAATTTATGTAGGTTGAGCAACACGATACAATTTAGTTCAACCCGCAACTTTCTATGTAGCCTAAAACTATAACATGCATATTGAAATGTATTTTCTTGTACATATGCATCTAAAAGCTAAAAAAATTGGAATACAAGTGGGTTGTGGTGCACGTGTGTGTTTTTGTTATGTGAGAAGAAATGCTATGAATTCTACTAAAACCTTCGTGATAACCTCAAATGTTACAAAATTTTCTTCCATTATTGCCATCAATGCCAAAAAAACACATTTTTTGCATCTTTTGATAAAATAATGAATCAAGATAGGCCAAAATGTGAAAAATTCCTACAAACCATGATGTAAGCCAATGCAAGTTGAAAAAAATAGTGTGTAGTTCAACCTACAAGTGGACATAGAGGCTGAAAGTAAAATTGCAGCCCTGCACGAAGATAAAATGAAGAGCTCAAATTATTTGGGGTGCACATACCTATTTTACTTGAGTAGGCAGGTTGGGATATCCAACCTTCCCTTTGGGGTAACTTAAAATGAGTAACAAAAGTGCATCTTACAATGCATGCTGTAAAGCT
Source organism: Sequoiadendron giganteum (assembly GCA_007115665.2). Classification (NCBI taxonomy): domain Eukaryota; kingdom Viridiplantae; phylum Streptophyta; class Pinopsida; order Cupressales; family Cupressaceae; genus Sequoiadendron; species Sequoiadendron giganteum. The sequence goes on along the minus strand of CM021109.1, from coordinate 317,516,427 downwards.
ATGCAGTTTAAACAACATGATGGTTTTTTCAACTTGTAAATTTCTATATAGCCTACAACTGTAACGTGCATAAATATATGTAATTACTTGTACAATTACAAGAAAAAAAGAAAATTGGAAGATATATTGGTTGTGGTGTGTGTGTATCTATTAATTGAGATGAAAGGTTAAGAAGTCAACTAAAACCTTTTATCATAACCTCCAACGTCAAAAATGTACCTGCATTGTTGTCACCAAAGAGAAATAAATACATGGTTGCTTGCATCTGTTGAGAAAATAATGAGTAAGTGATTGATTGAATCAAGATAGGAATAAATGTGAAAAAAATCATAAGAACGATGATGAAAACCAATGCAGGTTGGAAATCATAGCGCAGTTCAACCTCCAAGTGAGCATAGATAATGAAAACACAATTGCATGCCTATGTGAACATTCAATGAAGATTTCAATTTAGGTGGGGCACACAAACCTCTTTTACCTGAGGAGGAAGGTTGTGAAAACCAACCATACATTTGAAGTAAGTTGATATGAGTAGGAAATGCACATATTGTAGAGCATGAATTAAAGTTGTGTAGGTTGAGCAATATGATGTGCAGTTCAACCTACAACTTTCTATGTAGCCTACAACTGTAATGTGCATATTGTTATGTAATTTATTGTACAAATGCATCTAAAAGCTATAGAAATTGGAATACAGGTGGGTTGTGGTGCATGTGTGTGTATCTATTATGTGAGAGGAAAGGTTAATAATTCCACTGAAAACTTTACAACAACCTCAAATGTCACAAAATGTTCTTCCATTACTACCAGCAACGCCAAAAAAAATGTTTTTTGCATCTATTGATAAAATAATGAATTAGTAATGGAGTGAATCAAGATAGGCATAAATGTAAAAAAAATACTATGAACCATGATGTAAGCCAATGTAGATTGAAAAAAACAGTGTGTAGTTCTACCTGCAAGTGGACATAGAGACTAAATTGAAATTATAGCCCTGCTTGAAGATAAAACAAAGAGTTTAGATTATTTGGGGTTCACATACCTGTTTTAAAGGTGACTAGGCAGGTTGGGATATCCAACCTTCCATTTGGGGTGACTTAAAATGAGCAACAAAAGCACATCTTATAGTGCATGATGTAAATTTGTGTAGGTTGAACAACATGGTGGGTTGTTCAACCTGTAACTTTCTATATAGCATACAACTGTAATGTGCATAATACTATAATTACTTGTACAGTTGAAAAAAATAAGAATATGGAAGATACATTGGTTGTGGCATGTGTGTGTTTGTTAATTGAGATGAAAGGTTAATAAGTCAATCAAAACCTTTTATGATAACCTCCAACATCAAAAAATATGCTTGCATTGCTGCCACCAATGGGAAAAAAAGGAGGTTGCATGCATCTGTTGAGAAAATAATGAATGTGATTTATTGAATCAAGATAGACATAAATATGAAACAAATCATAGGAATTACGATATAAGTCAATGTAGGTTGGAAATCATAGTGTGTAGTTCAACCTCCAAGTTGATATAGACAATGATAGAACATTGATGGGCCTATGTGTACATTCAATGAAGAGTTCAATTTAGGTGGGGTGCACAAACCTCTTTTACTTGAGGAAGGTTGTGAAAACTAATAATTTTGGTTGAATAAGTTGAAAGTTGTAAATGACAGTTGTTCGACTTACAGTTTTTGGCATGATCTTCATCTAGCCAACTTAATCAAGTGATATACATTTCATGGATGCTTAATGTGCTTGTGTTTTGGTCCGGGCCGACCTAACTTACTTGGCATATTTTGTTTTAAGAGTCAAAGATGTTTTTGTTTTGAAGCCGACAAGAAATTTTGAGTTAAGTATGCTCACATCCAATTAAGCCAACCTAATTGATGTGTGAAGATGTAATTGTATATATATATATATGGAACATCCATATACTATATATATATAGGTCTGATGGTGTGAATATATGTGACAAAGTGATATTGTGAAGTTGTTGATAGTTGTTGATAGTTTCTATATACCTACAAACCGATGCAATACTTTTGTTTTCCAGAGCTTAATTAGAATTCTTCTCAACACACAAAAGGTGGATTCCATTAGTTTATATTTTGGAAGTGAGCCACACTCTTTTGTAATCATTTTTCAAGCTATGAGCCTTTCAACGACAGTGTGTCCTAGTAGTGTTCCTTGTAATATTTTATGACCAATTATAATATATCGTGAGTTAATCCTCATCGTGGTTTTTCCCACTTTGGGTTTTCCACGTAAAAATCCTAGTGTCTATGAGTTGTGTGATGTTATGATCTCTTTCATGTTTTTACTTGAAGTTGCTACTATATATGTTTTAATAATTAGATGGTTAGTAATCAAATGGTTTTGTAGAATACTAATTCACCCCCCTCTCAGTATTCTGTGTGTTCAATAATGGTGCATGCTTGTATTTGTTATGTGAGAAGAAAGGTTAAGAAATCCATTGAAACCTTTGTGATAACCTCAAATGTCACAAAATGTTCTTTCATTATTGCCAACGCCAAAAAATAGCATGTTCTTTGCATTTGTTAATAAAATAATGAATCAATAATAGAGTGAATCAAGATAGGCATAAATGTGGAAAAATTCCTATGAACCATGATGTAAGCCAATGAATGTTGAAAAACATAGTGTGTAGTTCAACCTGCAAGTGGACATAGAGACTGAAAGTCAAATCGTAGCCCTACATGAAGATAAAATGAAGAGTTTAGATTATTCGGGGTGCACATACCTCTTTTACCTGAGTAGGCAGGTTGTGATATCCAACCTTCCCTTTGGGGTGACTTAAATGAGCAGAAAAAGCACATCTTACAATGCATGAACTAAAGTTATACAGGTTGAACAAAATGATGGGTAGTTCAACCTACAAATTTCTATATAGCGTATAATTATAATCTGTAGAATAATATGTAATTACTTCTATAGATAAAGGAAATATTACATAATATGGGAAGACATGCTGGTTGTGGTGTGTGTTTTTATCTGTAATGTGTTGGTGTTTTTTATTACAACCCAAGCGGACTTCTTGAGAGATTCTATGAACTTTCCATGTTCAATGATAAAAGTCTAGGAAGCGATTGGCCAACTCGATGAGAAAGAGCGATAATGATAATTCTCCTACACTTCGGGCTCTGTAAGACCCAAGAGGGTATTCCCTAAAATGTGCTCTTTAAATACAACTTTAAATAATTCAACTACAAATTAATGAACAACAGATAGATTCCCCCATCTACATTGAAAGGATGAAATCCTTCCAGAAATTGGCTATTCCTCAAAAAGGCTTGAGTCCCATTAGCAAAGAATCACAAACACAACTAAAGTAGATTGATAGGAAATATTTGAATAAAATGTTCTAAAGTCATAACACAAGACATGAGAAAATATAACCATGATCAAAATTCCAGTGCCATATCCTAAAGCACGAAGTCAAATGAGAAAACTGAACTATAGGGCAAATTTCATCTTAAACACTTATGATCCATATGATTCGCATTACAATCCATATATTTGTATTTAAGTCTATCACTACTTTATGAATCCTGTTGCTAGATTGCATGAACTTACTGATTAACTGAAGCATTTAACTGATCCTTTGAACTAGAGCCATTGTTAAACGTAATTCACAGTAAAGAACAAATGAAGATCAATGAAAATCATCTTGGACCAATATTTCATTAATAATTCATACAAAATGTCAGAACAGGAGAGAAAACAAACTCAAAACATTTTCATATTTAATACGACCATGCCTAAGAACCCCATAATTGACCAAGTTCTCTTATCTAACTCAAAACCTTAAGACCTGGACTTACATTCATACTCTCTGTATCACCAAACTCTTATTTCTCAAATCTCAGATATTTCAGCAGACCCCCTACCACGGCCTAGAATTCCCTTTTATAAAACAAGGGAGAAAAACAAGCTTCAGGCCACAAGGTACACATGTCCATTTTTCATTGGCCGTTGAGTCCCAATTCAGTTACATTTGCATCATGCGTTTGGAGGGAAAAGGAATAAGACAATAATAATCATTAGTTGATATGGAAGAAAATAAACCACCCTTCAAAGGGCCATTCGTTCAAACCAAAGGCATCTTTAACTGTTATAACACTTTATTCCACCTCAACAACTCATACCTAAAGTCGAAAGGGAAATGCATATTTTCAAATATAACTTCTGAGGCCAGATCTATATTATACATGACCAAGTTGCATTTCTCAACTGTAGTACTCATGTTTCAAACTCATTAGTGAATACCTTTTTCCAAAATTCAAAATATTCCTCAAATGGCCACTTAAAATCCATAACTTGATCAATCTTATCTCGATAGGGTGCATATTTCACCATTATTGACGTGGCCTTCTTATCAAAGTTTTCTAAGAAACTAATGACAAATGATAGTTTCTCCAATGTATTCTCCAGCATACCAATGTCAACATTTCTACATATCTCATGTGTCTAAGCTATCATTATATTAGCCATCCGCTCTTTCCAAACCTGCAAAGGTTTTACCTCATCTTGACTATGCAAAATGTGTGGCAATGGAGTTAAGTCCATTACATCATATTTGGTTTTTAAGCCTTTGATCTTTAACTCCATAGGGGCAACATACCCCTAAAAATTTTTCTCCATGACTCCCTTGACAAATTGATAAGTTGATATAACCATAGGATACTTATCCCCATGTTGTTTTGCTCCTACTGCCATGAATCTAAGTTTCTCAATTCTGGGGCTCCATCTATCCAACAATGGGGTGGCCAACACTTTATCTCTTGGGAACATCCTAAGTGCTTGCAACATTAGAGCATAATTTGCATGAACACTATTCAATTTTCCCTGGACCCTCTTGTTTAAGTGTTTCAACACAGTGTCCACAATCACCGAATTACTTTTCCCTGCTGATTCCCAGATTTTCCACACCATCTCCTTATACTCCTCAACTTGATGAATTAATTTCTCCCTAGAGAGTCCTCCTGAGCTATTATCCCTTTCAATTGTAATAGGCACCTATCCCATATTATATGGAACAATAGCTAAGGACTGACCTTGTGAAGAGGGTTGAGATTTCTCCACTGGTGGGTCAGAGATAGTGCGGCTAGAACTAGCCTACCCCTGAGACTTCAATGTCTCCATTTGCTACTTTAATAAGGCCAACTTAGTTTCCAGCTCTGCAACCCTTTGTTGAATCTTATTATATTCAATAATAATGTCATTGTATTGACCTCTCAGAGTATCACGGTCCTTGGTTAAATCCTCAACAGTTGCCCTAGTGAACTTGGCAATATTCACTACCATATCAGCAGCCTCCAATGCTGGGGTATCAAAAACTCTTCTTACAACAAGGTGACCATTGAAGTTAGATGGTTCTACGACTACTAGCTTCCTAGATCCAGTGGACAAAGACCAGATTGCCAAAGCATCCCATTCCTCACTAAAAGATGATCCTTTAAGTGCCAGTATAACCTCTTCATCAGTTGCAAGAAGTGGCCTATTGGCCCTTCTTATTGTATCAAACACCACAACATCAACAATATCCCATTCAGGAAGTAATAGTACTCCACTCTCCTATACCAATGCTCGGCCTTGCTCTGGTGTTATTTCTTTGAACCTTTCCTTTATCTGCAACCTGATTTTAGACTGAATTACTTGCTCTGGGAGCTCAGGGTGGAAACTTCTTTCTTGAGCCACCCTCTCAACATATAATGAGAAATGTTCCCTCCATACAAAATCTTTAAAAGCATTGTTCTTGATAAAAGAGTCATCCATCATGAACTCTCTACAAGCCTCCATCCTTAGGTCATCATTATTGGTTATTCCCCTTATTTCATCTTTTCCTAGCCTCAAGCAATTGCCCCAGAACTTGATGAAGTGTCTAGTGGAAAAGATGGCATTCCCTGATGCATTTCATCAGGAGTGACAATAATCTCTTCATCCTCATCGCCATCATATTCAACCACCTTTGTTCTTTCAATTTTCTGTCTCTTTGGTGATGATGGACACGTCTGGTCAACAATCCTCAGAGGGGAATCCAGATCAACAATATTTCGAAATGAATGCCCTGAAGAAGATGGTCCAATGCTCTTAGCAACTTCCTCAGCCCTGCCTCCCCTTTTCCTAGAAAAACCCTTTATCTTCTTTGAGGGTTGATAAGTAGGCCTCTCCTCCAACCTTACTTCAGGGTACTCAATATTTTGTGACTTTCCCTTTTCTTCCACAACCCGTTCATCCTTCGGAATCCCCACCAAATTCTCAAAATTGTCAATGGCATACATAGTCTTGTTCAACTCACCATTGATATTTGGTATGGGATTGAAAGTAGGTATCTTTTCTTGCTTCTTTTTTACCATCTTGGTAAATGCAATGTATTTTTCCTTTCTCTATTCTTGTATCTCTAAATCTAAATAAAAAATGTTCCTGATAATGTCTTTAGGAAAATAGAAATTGTGGACAAAAGTTCCATTTTGATGCTTGGCATTCATTTGAGAAATAAAACCCTCAAGATCATGATTCCTAGGGCATACATTATTTAATCCATAAGGTCTAAGCAATGTGTATAAATCCTTCCATCCTCCCTTTTCCATAACAAAATCAACAAACGCCGTATACTCAGGAAAGAAAGATCCTTTCTTTTGTTCTACTGGAAAATGTACTTCTTGAGCACACCCCAACTATCTCATGATTTCCAAAAATCTAATTCTTAGAGGAACATCCCTGGGCAAAACATATGGATTGACATTAGTGCCATATACTCTGAAAATTGTTGTATTATGATAAGGGATAATATCTCCCCAATTATGTGTCAAATTTAATATAGGCCTTCTTTCCATTGGCCTCAAGAAATCATGAATTTCTTTAGGAATCCTAGGGGGATCACGAACTAGAGCACTTTTCAACTTGGATCCAAAGACATTTTGGAATGTTACATAATCAAATTTGTGATCATGCATATCAAGGATCCTAGTCCAATATTGGACAGGCATATTATCCTCCTCCTTCTTTAGTTCCATATCCTACCCAAACAATGCCTGGCCCCTATACAAAAACATGTGCATTAACAGGGAAAACCACCTGAAACCAACCCAATTCTTTCCTTCCTTTAGGGCCACCAGACACCCATGCATTTTTCTGCCAAGTAAGTGGAAAAATCATATACCACATTAAAACCTAGATGTTGGAGATTTACAACCATGTACATGATATCAGTAGGCAGAGTAGTCTTCAAGCTAATTCCCAAAACTTGGCATAAGGCACAAACTATCTTCTTGAAATAGTTAGAGAAGTAGTTCACATGAAAAGGTTCTGACTCATTCTTACCAATCACTATCTGCTTCTTATTCTTTCCTCTTCCTAAGGTTGCCAAATGAGGTATCAAAAGAGATGTTCTGAACAAACCCTTAGTATTTCTGTATTCTTCTCTGAAAGCCTCAAGATTAATGGAAACCATATCTCGACTCCATTCATGTAGACTGAATATTTCTATAATTTCCTCCCTGGTTATCCTTACCATTTCTATGCCAGAGTGCGTTCTGACAACTCTGGTTATAGGGTCATACCTTGCAACAACATATTTTAAAAAATCTACATCCAAGTAGACATTAGGGACCACCAGCTTACCAAGATCCAACCTCCATGGGTTACACAAAGGAACACACAAATTCCTGTTCCCAAACCAATTTGAGAACAACTGCCATCCGGTATACGGTGAATCAACGTCTCGAACCACACATTGTTTATCAGTTAACCCCTCCAGGATTAAGGGCCCGTAAAATAAAGCCTTTCCCTCAAGCCTTTTGCTAGTAGAGGGTTTTAATAAGTCTATAATATCCTGGGAAAAGGACCTAGTAGCAGTTTCAGAGCCAGAGCTTCGGGCCTTGGGTGCCATTTACACAAGACAAAGAATAGTTCGAGCTAGGGTTTTTTAATGTCAAACAATTATAACTTGCACCCTGTAGCCTTAAACAAAAATGCTTCACAATTCAAGAAGCCACAACAATTATCAAGACAAGCTTTAAAATACTTTAAAGCAAATTAACTCAAACAATCTTTCAGGAACGAAGCAAGAAGTAGTCGGTAATTTTTCTTCAAACAACCATAAGACCTTCTGAAAACACAAGAAATGGTATATTTATTACTTATGGTTTCACTTGTAGAACATTAATGACAGTAAGGCTGAAATTTCACAAAGATGACTCGCTTCACTCGGTACTAGGCGATTTTTCTTTACTGTGGAAATACACACGAAAATAGCAATTCACTGATATTTTAGCATTTAATTATGAGATGATAGTTCGAACTCGACCATTACTATTCACTCGCACGAGATAAAATGGCTATAGTACAACACCAACCTATTTCAAATGTTAGTTGTTGATCCAAAACATTGCAAGCCAAAAAGAACAGCTCAGATCGAGTCAAAATGGTTAAAAAATGCCACGTTTGTTCACCATACTTTAGGCGAACAAAAAACTGCCTACAAGACACCACCTTAGCACGAGCGGTCCCACCTTGATCATCCCTCATACAACATCGACGTCCATGTGTCAAAAATTCACACACCTCGAAGCATTATTAAAACTTATGTTTTTATTGTGCAAGGTCAGCGAGGAACGACCACGATGCATTGGTAAAGAAACAACTGTCAGCATCAGTGTCCTTCATCGGTCATCGAACAAAAATTGGTCCCCACAATCATAGGCGACAGATGGTAGCATCTTGCATACCTTGCACCACTTTAGTGACATCAGCAAGAAACCTTGCGAGGTCCACGAGGAACGGTCACGATATAAATCATTCCATTCGAGGGCTGTGCAATCTGCACATGCAAAAAAATTATTTATAAAAAGGGGACTGACTAGGTGGATGGGGAAACGAACCTCGAGGATGAAAATATTTTTAGAGATTGATGTAAAATATTTTACCAACCCAACACTAAGGAAATATAAAACACAGTAAGGCCGCAAAAGGCCAAGAAGGCAGGTAAAGATGGGTCGGTAATGTAACGATCAAAAACGGGGTTAAGACCATACTTAAGCGATCAACCACCTTTAATAATAAGTCATCGCTCAAATAGAACACCCATGACCAAGACTCATGATAAAACCCCAAAACCCAACCAATTAGAGCCAAGGACGAAGTAAGACAAACTCACAAGGGGGGGGGAATTTAAAAGCTCCACCAGTGGCTTAGACTGGGGATGTATGCCCCCTGTGGGCATAACAAGATTCCAAAATCTCTAGTTTCATAGACTAGATATAGAGAGAACCAAAACCAGGGACTTGTCCGAACAAGACAAGTAGAGAAAGAAAAAACAAAAGAAAACACACCTATATACACTACTTATAGGACTATACATCGTACATGGAAAAAGAGCTATTTCAAGAGAAATAGTATTTCAAGAACTGTCCATGTACTGGTAGTTCAAGAACTTCACCTACAAGTGACTGCAAGAAATATGAATCCTCTCCATGTGAGTCCATAATTATGTACGGGCCTAGCCAAAGGGGATCAAACTTTCGATGTTTGCCTTTATCCTCTGATCTTGCATTCCAGAGCAACGCCCTCGCTCCCATATCAAACTTTATTTCAACTGCCTTCTTATCATAGAGGTGCTTCACCTAAAGCTATAATTTTTCATTTCTCTTATGGACCTCTCTTCTAGTTTCATCCAGTTGATTCAATTCTTCCATTCTGTGCTGCATTTCATCACACACATCATCATCATATTCCTGGACAAACTCGTACATATTCAACAAATTGTTTTGTGGTATACGTGATTCCATCCCATAAACAAGATTAAAAGACGAATGACCAATTGCCTTCTTGACAGTAGTTCTGTCAGCCCATAGTGCTAATTTCAATTTTGAATCCCAAGCCTTCTTATTTTTCTCGATCATACACTTGATAATTTTCATTAGGCTCTTATTACTAGACTCTGCCTATCCATTTCCTTGGGGATGATAAGGAGAAGAGTATGAAATAGTTATACCATATTAATTACAAAAATCAACAAATTCCTCCGATCTGAAGCACATTGCATTATCTGAAACAATTCTTTCAGGTACCCCGAATCGGCTTAAAACATTATTAGTCAAAAAATCAATGACAACTTTACTTGTGGCCCTTTTGGCTGGGATTGCTTCAATCCATTTAGTAAAGTAGTTGGTTGCCACCAATATCCATGCATGTCCTCCACTAGATTTTTTAGATATTTCTCTTATGAAGTCAATGCCCCATTGCTGGAAAGGAGCTGAAACAGACATCGGTCTGAGCGAAAAATTACCAAAAAAATTAAACTTCCAGTAAACCTTTGACAAGCATCACATCTTTTGACATACCTATGATCATCTTTGAATATAGTAGGCCACCAAAAACCTGGTCTTAAAATTTTGTGAGCCGTTGTCTTAGCCATGTAATGGCCTCCACAAGCTCCATTGTGCATTTCTATCAATAGATCCTCAACTTGATCTCCATCCACACATCTAAGTATAATACCTTCAGGGTTCCTCCACCAGATCTCACTATCAATAATGACATACCTAATTGCTCATAACTTAAGGGTTCTTTTCTCATTAAGTGGCATACCTTCAGGACACTGCATTGTCTGTAGATATTCAACAATCCTCCTATACCAGCCATAAGTTTGCATATCACAAATAGGTGCAATATTATTTTGTTCTATCTCGTTTATTTGATTAGCCTCCAAATTGGCTTCAACCATTAATTTGGCTAAACCCTGACCCCTTATGAGCTTGGTGATTTGTATGTCAATATTAAATTCCTGGATCCTATTTATCCATCTACACCGTCTTCCTGTAGTCTCTTGTTGGGTAAAAATATCCTTAACTGTAGCTGTTGGTACATATGCGACAATAACTGCTCCCATCAGGTATGGCTTGAAATTTTTAATTGCCTTTACCAGAGCATATGCCTGCTTCTCTGCTATATCATATTTTAATTCCGCAGCTTGCAATGATTTACTAAAGAATGTAATTGGTTGCTCAAAACCATCATTGTTTTTCTGCAATAAAACCCCATCTATAGTGTGAAAAGAAGCAAAAGTAAACAACTAAAAAGGTTTTGAGTAATTAGGTGACTTAAGGATAGGGGCCTGCTTGATAGCATCTTTAATAGCTTGAAAAGCTTTGGATGGCTCCCCTGTCCATACTATCTTTTCTCCCTTTTTCAACATCTTAGAAATTGGGCGGACAGTCTCAGCAAAATTTGTGACAAACCTCCTTAGAAAATTTATCTGCCCAAAGAAAGATTGAATACCTTTTACTTTTCTTGGTTGTGTAATCTTGTCAATAGCTACCACTCTTTTAGGATCAATCTGAACCCCATCCTTTGAAACAATATGCCCTAGCAACTTTCCTTCTTTTACCCTGAATGCACACTTCCTAGGGTTCAGAGATATCCCATATTCTAAAGCTCTAATAAAAATATTTTCTAAATGAGAACAGTGGTCCTCCTCATTTTTGCTATGGGCAGTAAGATCATCCTGGTAAATTGCAAGGAACAGGTCAACAAAATCTGCAAAGGCTACGTCCATAGCCCTTTGAAAAGTTGCATCAACATTTATTAGTCCAAATGGCATTCTTACATAAACATATGTCCCCCATGGTGTGGTAAAAGCAATCTTGAATTGCTCAGACTCTTTGACCATTACTTGGTTATAACCAAAAAATCCATCCATCATGGATAGCAGTTCACACCCTGTGACCTTTTGCAACATAGCTTCCATATTAGGTAGTAGGTAATTATCTTTCAAGGAAGCAACATTCAAGTTTCTAAAATCAACACACAACCTAATGTCCCCGTTTTTCTTTCTAACAGGCACCAAATTAGAGACCCAAGATGAGTGCCTAATTGGTTTGATGATTCCTGCCTCCCTTAGTTTAGCGAGCTCTTCCTGCATTTTGGGTTGTAAGGTAGGGTTAATTGGTCTCTGTTTCTGCCTGAATGGCTTCATATCAAGTTTCAATGGGATTTCATGCTGGAAAAGATCCTCCCTATATGATTTAAGGTCTTTATGACCAAGTGAAAACATGTCTATATTTTATAAGTAGGGTAATCAACATGTTTCTAACATGTGGCTTCATTTTATTTCCAATATAAACCTTCTTAGGAGCACTTTCCGTTCCTAAGTTTATTTCTTCTAAATCTTCCTTATGAGAGGGTGCTTGCTTAGTATTTGACATATCAGGACCATCAAAAGCCCTTTCAAGTGCAACCAAGCCTCGGGGAATGGTATTTGTTTTTAGTTGAATCACCTCATTCCCAAATAGGTTGTTCTTTCCCATCAATCTCAGTTATAAACGAGCCAAAATCAATTTATTGGCTCTCATATTGATCAACACAATGCAAAAATTTGAAAATATCTGTGTCATCATCAAATACCTGCCAGTTGCAAATATTATCTGGTATTGTAGGCTTGGTTTATATTTCTATTTGTGAGATGCCACCAAAGGTGACATCACCAAGTTTAACAACTATGTTGGCTAATAAGTCAGCCTTAGCATTTTGTCCTCTTTCGACCCATTCAATACCAAAAGAATTAAATGCCTCAATGGTATCCCACACTACATTTCTGTATTGCCTAAGTCTTTTATCTTTAGCTGCAAAGCGAGATCTAATCTGGGAAACAACCAACTGAGAGTCTCCCAATACTTTTAATGTTGTAATACCATGCTTTGAAGCTATCTTTAGACCAAGTATGAGAGCCTCATACTCATCAACATTGTTGGTACAAGAAAATTGCAACAAGAAATAATATTTAAATGTTTTACCTTGAGGGGAGGTGAAAAATATTCCTGCTCCCGAGCCATCTTTGGAACATGCCCCATCAAAATGCATTATCCATAAGTCATCTTTTGATGATATCTTTAGCACTTCTTTATCAATAGGTGCTAAATGGATCTCTTCTTCTATTTTATCTTCCTCAACACGGAAGTTTTCCAAATTTGTTTCCACAAAGTTGATTTTGATAGGCTCTAGTGGTTCCTCCACATTTTCAATCATATGAGGGGCTCTCTTTTCCCTATCCACTTTAACATCTTTTTGCTCAATAGAGAATGTAGCAAAAGATAAATCACATTGTATGCTGCCACCCATTGAAGCACTCCAAGGATGAGATAACAACATGCCATAAGTAGGTGGAATATCCACCACTGTGACACTCATGTGTAACTGCTTCTCAGGGAATGCTTCCAATCTGTATGGAACATCATTTATAATCCCTATGATAGGCACTTCCCAAGAATCCATTGCATATCATTTACCATATGTACTATCTATTTCTAAACCCATTGCATGCATTATCTTTACTGGCATCACGTTGTTAGAAGCTCCCGAGTCAACCATACAATTTCTCAACATTTTTCCATCAATAATCAAGCTCAAGAAAAATAGATTGACATGGTTGGGGTTAGCTATAATAGTAGTTCCTAGGTATATTTGAGGGCTATCTGTGGTAATTTCTTCCACAATTTTTTGCTTTTCTTGATCCTCTTTTGAATCTATCTGATCAGAGACCACCTTACTCTTTCTACTTGTAGGAATACTATTAATGAGCACAACAATTTTGTCCTTATGTTCATCTATTCACATCATTTCTAAAAATGGAACAGTAACCCTAACCTAAGAAAGTACTTGGAACATATCTATTCCAGTGTATTTTGGTAATTCAGGAAAATTCGTGTCCTCAGAAATTACCTTTTCTTTTCCCTTGGGAATTTCATCATCATGAGGGTGCTGATTACTGACCTTGATATTTTGGGAGACAACTTCACCCTTTATCTTCATCTTATCCACTTTCTTTGCCCATAACTTGGGCTCCCTAATTTCCTTAGGCTTTGAATCCACATTCTTAGCCTCATCATTGATATCTATTCCAACTGCATCTTTCTCCTTTATAAACAAACTGCAAGGCTTACCTGAATCACCTGGAATAGTTTGGTTTCTCAATTGTATGTTGTTCCTTGCCCTAGCAACCAGAGCAACTGTATATTTTTCAATTTCCTCATCAGAGGGTCTTCTCAAAACAATATTATCTATCTCCAATTCATTTACAAAGCAATCATCAATGTCTCCTTCATTTGAAAACACTTGCTGGTGATGTGCATCACTCTGTTGTCTTTGGATATCAACATCTCTTCCACATGGCTCATCATCTGAGGAGTAATCATCATAGGACAAATCAGCTGGTCCTAGTAATACATTAGTCATCGTATCCTGATCATGGGGAGACTGAGCATCTCCCGAGTCATCCTGAGATTCCACCATTGATTGTGCTAATGCACATTGTTGCGAAGAATGTGGCATCCCACACACCTCACACCATGGTAAATTTTTTATTTCATTTAGAGAATGCTTTTGTAAAGGATCAAGTGGAACTTGATTATTTATCTGATTTCCTTGTATGGGCTTCCCATTATTCCAGTTAGTGTTGTAGGGATAGTCCTGCAGCCTGGGGGACCTTTCATTTCTTTGAAAATGAGGCTTGTCATTTTTTTCTTGCTTTTGTAATAGGGTAAGGACCTGATCTATCTTCTCATCAGCAGCTGTGGGCTTACTAGCCTTCTCAATTTAGTTCCTTGTGCCTTTAGGAGCTTTGGGATCTTCCCTTCTTCCCACTTTACCAGGAGCTCTTCTATTATTTTCAATATTTACTGCCATCTTATATGCCTGTCTCAAATTCTGAGGGTCTTTATCTCTCAGTACATAGCACATTTTAGCATCATAACCATTACAATATACAACTAAACATGCACTTTAATTAGGCCTTAAGTATGCAGGAACTCTTGTCATAACTTTCTGGAAATGAGCATTAAACTCAGTAACTAGTTCATTATATCCCTTGGTAATGTTATTGAAATCATTCAATTTAAATATGGGGTCAGTTTGATCCCCGTATTGTTCCCTAAAGACTCTATAGAAATCATCTCTAGAATCAATACTAGCATCTGGTAACCCTCTATACCAATCTCTAGCATCTTCAACCAATGACTGCATAAAATATTTCATTGCTACATCATCATCCCATAACTCAAAATCTTCAACAAAACCTTGAAAATATTTTAACTGATCTTCCCCACTAAAAGCATTATTACCAGTGAATTTTGGGAGATGTTTACGTGCACTATCTGGGACTAGATTCGGATATCCCCGAATGTTGCCAAAGCATAGTTGTCTATATCTATTAACATGGGGTGCTTCGCCATCATATTCAACTACCTTTGTTCTTTCAATTTTCTATCTCTTTGGTGATGATGGACATGTCTTGTCAGCAATCCTCAGAGGGGAATCCAGATCAACAATATTTGACAATGACTTCCTTGAAGAAGATGGTGCAACACTCTTAGCAGCTTCCTTAGCCCTGCCTCCCCTTTTCCTAGAAAAAACCTTTATCTGCTTCGGGGGCTGATAAGTAGGCCTCTCCTCCAACCTTACTTTAGGGTAATCCTCAATATTTTGTGACTTTCCCCTTTCTTCCACAACCGTTCATCCGTCAGAATCCCCACCAAATTCTCAAAATTGTCAATGGCATACATAGCCCTATTCAACTCACCATTGATATTTGGTATGGGATTGAAAGAAGGTATCTTTTCTTGCTTATTTTTTACCATCTTGGTAAAGGAAATGTATTTTTCCTTTCTCTCTTCTTCTATCTCTAAATAAAAAATGTTCCTGATAATGTCTTCAGGAAAATATAAATTGTGGACAAAAGTTCCAGTCTGATGCTTAGCCTTCATTTGAGAAATAAAACCCTTAGGATCATGATTCCTAGGGCGTACATTCTTTAATCCATAAGGTCTAAGCAATGTGTATAAATCCTTCCATCCTCACTTTGCCATAACAAAATCAGAAAATGCCGTATACACAAGAAAGAAAGATCCTTTCTTTTGTTCTTCTGGAAAATGTACTTCTTGAGTACACCCCAACTATCTCATGATTTCCAAAAATACAATTCTTAGAGGAACATCCCTGGGCAGAACATATGGATTGACATTAGTGCCATATACTCTAAAAATTGTTGTATTATGATAAGGGATAATATCTCCCCAATTATGTGTCAAATTTAATTCAGGCCTTCTTTCCATTGGCCTCAAGAAATCATGAATTTCTTTAGGAATCCTAAGGGGATCATGAACTAGAGCACTTTTCAACTTGGATCCAAAGACATTTTGGAATGTTACATAATCAAATTTGTGATCATGCATATCAAGGATCCTAGTCCAATATTGGACAAGCATATTATCCTCCTCCTTCTTTAGTTCCATATCCTACCCAAACACTGCCTGGCCCCTATACAAAAACATGTGCATTAACAAGGAAAACCACCTGAAACCAACCCAATTCTTTCCTTCCTTTAGGGCCACCAGACACCCATGCATTTTTTCTGCCAAGTAAGTGGAAAAATAATATACCACATTAAAACCCAGATGTTGGAGATTTACAACCATGTACATGATATCAGTAGGCAGAGTAGTCTTCAATCTAATTCCCAAAACTTGGCATAAGGCACAAACTGTCTTCTTGAAATAGTTAGAGAAGTAGTTCACAAGAAAAGGTTCTTGCTCATTCTTACCAATCACTACCTGCTTCTTATTCTTTCCTCTTCCTGAGGTTTCCAAATGAGGTATCAAAAGAGATGTTCTAAACAAACCCTTAGTATTTCTGTATTCTTCTCTGAAAGCCTCAAGATTAATGGCAACCATATCCTGACTCCATTCATGTAGACCAAATATTTCTGTAATTTCCTCCCTGGTTATCCTTACCATTTCTATGCCAAAGTGTGTTCTGACAACTCTAGTTACAGGGTCATACCTTGCAACAACATATTTTAAAAAATCTACATCCAAGTAGACATTAGGGACCACCAGCTTACCAAGATCCAACCTCCATGGGGTACACAAAGGAACACACAAATTCCTGTTCCCAAACCAATTTGAGAACAACTGCCATCTGGTATACGACGACTTAGCATCCTGAACCACACATTGTTTATCAGTTAACCCCTCTAGGAGTAAGGGCCCATAAAATAAAGCCTTTCCCTCAAGCCTTTTGCTAGTAGAAGGTTTTAATAAGTCTATAATATCCTGGGAAAAGGACCTAGTAGCGGTTTCAGTGCCAGAGCTTTGGGCCTTGGGTGCCATTTACACAAGACAGAGAATAGTTCGAGCTAGGGTTTTTGAATGTCAAACAATTATAACTTGCACCCTATAGCCTTAAACAAAAATGCTTCACAATTCAAGAAGCCACAACAATTATCAAGACAAGCTTTAAAATACTTTAAAGCAAATTAACTCAAACAATCCTTTAGGAACAAAGTAAGAAGCAGTCAGTAATTGTTCTTCAAACAACCTTAAGATTTTCTGAAAACACAAGAAATGGTATATGTGTTACTTACTGTTTCACTTGCAGAACGTTAATGACAGTAAGGCTGAAATTTCACAAAGACGGCTCACTTCACTCGGTACCAGGCGATTTTTCTTTATTGTGGAAATACACACGAAAATAGCAATTCACTGATATTTTAGAATTTAATTATGAGAGCACAGTTCAAACTCGACCATTACTATTCACTCGTGCGAGATAAAATGGCTATAGTACAAAACCAACCTATTTCAAATGCTAGTCGTTGATCCAAAACAATGCAAGCCAAAAAGAACGACTTAGATCGAGTCAAAATGGTTTGAAAATGTCATGTTTGTTCACCATACTTTAGGCAAACAAAAAACCACCTACATGACACCACCTCAACACGAGCGGGTCCCACCTCGATAATCCCTCATACAACATCGACATCCACGTGTCAACAATTCAAACACATTGCAACATTATTAAGTCTAATGTTTTAATTGTGCAAGGTTAGGGAGGAATGACCATGATGTGTTGGTAAAGAAACAACTGTCAGCATCGGTGTCCTTCATCGGTCAGCGAACAAAAACTGGTCCCCACGATCATAAGCAACAGATGGCAGCATCTCGCATACCTCGCACCACTTTAGTGACATCAGCAGGAAACCTTGCGAGGTCCGCGAGGAACGGTCATGATATAGATCATTCCATCTGACGGCTATGCAATCTGCACATGCAAAAAAGTTATTTATAAAAAGGGGACTGACTAGGTGGACGGGGAAACGACCCTCAAGGCCGAAAAGATTTTTAGAGATTAATCTAAAACATTTTACCAACCCGACACTAAGGAAATATAAAACACAGTCAGGCCGCAAAAGACTGAGAAGGTAGGTAAAGAGGAGCCAGCAATGTAATGACCAAAAAGGGGGTTAAGACCATACTTAAGCGACCGACCACCTTTAATAATAAGTCATCGCTCAAATAGAACACCCATGACCAAGACTCACGATAAAACCCCAAAATCCAACCAATTAGAGCCAAGGACGAAGTAAAACAAACTCATAAGGGGGGATAAATTTAAAAGCTCCACCATAATGCAAGAAGAAAGGCTAAGAAGTCAACCAAAACCTTGGTGATAACCTCAAATGAAAAATGAATGTGCTTGCATTGCTCACACCAACCTCAAAAAAATAACATGTTTGTATGTGTTGATAAAATGATTAATCATTTGTTGACTGAATTAGGTTAGGCATTAGTCCATAACATATCCTATGAATCATGTTGTAACCTTGTGCAGACTGAACAACACAATGTGTAGTTCAACCTGCAAGAGGACATACACAATGAAAAAAAAATCACAGCCCTACATCAAAATTTAAATAAGAGTTCACTTTATTTTAGGTCGTAATACATATTTTAAGTGTGGAAAAAGGTTTTCTAATCCAACCATTTTCTTGATGTAGCTTGAAATGAGCACCTAAAGCACATCTTACACACCAAAAACTAAAATTATGCAAGTTGAACACAATATGTATTTGAACCTACAAATTTTTGTGTGGCCTAAAATCATAACATGAAAAATAAAATGTGTTTACCTCTACAAATGCATGACACAATACAAAATACACCAACACACATTGGTTGTGGTGCATGTGTATATTTGGGTAACTTCTTCTTTTACAAAATGTCTTGTTTGCATATACATTTTTGGTAACTTTCTTCTTACACCTACATCTACATTTGTGTTTCCAAAAAAATTCAATCCTATAGCACTAAATTAGTCTACAATCCACCATATATATTATTACTCATAATGATGAATCTTACAACAAATTCGTGGGCTCTATGGGTAAACCCTTTCTTTTGCAACAATATATAAAACATTCTTTCTAATTAAATTCAAATCTCACATGAAGGGAAGTTTCAATGCAAATGTGGGCTATGCTCAATCCTCCTACTTCATTCCAGGTAAACATATTAACTTACATTGCTAGTTATTTCATATATAATTAATTGAGTGGTGAGGGTCCTCACCTATTCATTATAATTCAAAAATTTAAAAGTATATTTAGTGTCATGCCATGACTATAGCCATACAAATTTAACCATATATAAAGGGTAATGAACTTACCAGACCTAATTAAATTAAATAAAATTATTATAATCAACAATGATAAGGGAAGAAATTAACACGACCCATATTTTGTTATAGACTATGAAGATATCTCATTTAAACATTCACAAATTTGAAGCCTAAAATCATGTTTTTCTTCTATCTTCACCCTCTCACTAGTACAAAACATTGAAAATTTTACTTTCCTTTCCTAGATTGAATCATTCTTTGATTTGGGATGACTCATGAGTACACATAGGTCCATTATACCAACAAAAGCAATACGAAATCTAACAATGTATTGTACATAACATTGAATGGAAACCATTTGTTTCATCACTGGAAGAAATATCAATTCAATTGCATGTTCTTTACATATTTCCTTAAAAATTATGGATCAAATAAGTAAGTGAAATTTCAAATACATTAAAACAATGAACTAAACGTGTGCAACTTAAAAATCATATTTTCTTATTTCATCCTCTATTTTTAATACAAATCATAACTTATTGCCAACTGTTTGTTATAGCAGGTAGTGTGTCCATTATGAAATGTGTAATCTTAAATTTAACCTACTAAAATTAATGGTATTTTTTCTATTTGAATTGTAGACCTCAATATACATGCATTATAAGCACACAGGTTTGCATCGATGTCAATTGCACCTTGAAACACATAGTGTTTTTTGCGCACTGTGTATTGTGAAGGTTTCCCCATTCTATAAAAACCATGTTAACAACAACATCATGTTTAGAAAGGTCATATTTGTTATAATACATCCTTAAATATAGTTATGTATTGTCTACATTTCCAATGACAATAGAATTTCACAACTATGTGACTAGTATGAGATATTTCATGTTTCAAAACAAGGCATCAAATGTAACCTATATTAGACAAGGTTTCCAAAATACACCATGCTTTGCATCCTCAATGAAGGATAAGTGTAGTGTATTTTTCCAATACTAGAATTAATGATGTTTTTCTATTTGAATTGTAGAACTAGATGTACACAAATGATAAGCACATAGGTTGGCATCATTGTGTTTTGCATAGTACATTCTATGAAGGTTGCCCCAATCTACAAAGTGCATGTTAACAATGAGAGAATGTTTGGAAAGGTCATACTGGTTATAATACAACCTTAAGTATAGGCATGACTTGTCTACATGTCAATTGACAACATAATTTGACTATTGTGGGGCAAGTATGAGAAATTGGAGGTTTCAAAATATGGTGTGTTTTGTAACTTGCATTTGACAAGGTTTCGAAAACACACCATGGTTTGAATCCTCAACTAAGGATAAGTGCTATGTTTTTTTTCCAGTACTACAATTAATGGTGTTTTTCCTATTTGAATTGAAAACCGCAATATACATGCATTATAAGCACACAGGTTTGCATCGATAGCAATTTAGCCTTGAAACACACAATGTGTTTTGCATAGTGTGTGTACTATGGATGTTTCCCCATTCTATAAAGACCATGTTAACAACGAATTTTTTTTTGGAAAGGTCCTATTTGTTATAATACATCCTTAAATACATTTATGTATTTTCTACATTTCAAATGGAAATAGCATTTCACAACTATGTGACTAGTATGAGAAATTCCAAGTTTCAAAAGAAGGTGTGTTTTGTAACCTGCATTTGACAAGGTTTTCAAAACACACCATGCTTTGCATCCTCAACAGAGGATAAGTGCAGTGTATTTCTCCAATACTACAATTAATGATATTTTTTGTATTTGAATTGTAGACCTGTATGTACACGAATGATAAGCACATGAGTTGGTATCGTTGTCAACTTCAGCTTGAAACACACATTGTGTTTTCTATAGTGCATTATGTGAAGGTTTCCCCAATCTATAAAGTGCATGTTAACAATGAGAGTATGTTTAGAAAGGTCCTATTGGTTATAATACATCATTAACTATAGGTATGACTTGTCTACATGCCAAATGACAATAAAATTTGGAAATTGTGTGTCGAATATGAGAAATTGGAGGTTTCAAAACATGGTGTATTTTGTAACCTACATTTGATAAGGTTTTTAAAACACACCATGGTTTGCATCCTCAACTGAGGATTTGTAGTGTATTTTTCCAATACTATAATTAATGGTGTTTTTCCTATTTGAATTGCAGACCTCAGTATACATGCACTATAAGCACACAAGTTTGCATTGATGCCAACTACACCTTGAAACACAATGTGTTTTGCATAGTGCGTACTATGAAGGTGCCACATTCTATAAAGACCATCTTAACAACATGTTTGGGAAGGTCCTATTTGTTATAATACATCCTTAAATATAGGTATGTACTGTCTACATTTTAAATTACAATAAAATTTCATAGCAATGTGAGTGGTATGAAAAATTCTAGGTTTCAAAACAAGATGTGTTTTGTAACCTACATTTGACAAGGTTTCTGAAACACACTATGCTTTGCATCCTCAACAAAGGATAAGTGTAGTGTATTTTGTTAATACTAGAATTAATGATGTTATTTCGTATTTGAATTATAGACCTGGTTGTACACGGATGATAAGCACATGGGTTGGCACACTATCAACTATAGCTTAAAACACACATTATGTTTTGCACAATGCATTCTGTGAAGGTTTCTCCAATCTATAAAGTGCATGTTAAGAATGAGAGTATGTTTGGAAAGGTCCTATTGGTTATAATAAATTCTTAACTATAAGTATGACTTTTCTACATGTCAAATGACAACAACATTTGAGGTAAACCCATAATAGTGGTGTACAATTTTTATGAGGAAGGAAATTTGAGAAAATTCTCACGCATTGAAAATTTCATGTTTTAAAGGGTTCGTTCGAACTAGGGGGTTCGCACGAACCCAAAAGAGGGGTTCAGTCAAACCCCTAGTTCGAGCGAACCCCCTTTTGCATGGTGGGTTTTCTCAAACCCTGTGATGCCACGTTCCCTTATGGGGAATTCAAGCGAACCCCCCATTTTTGCCCTTCTCCCCCTCTTCCACCAAATTTTAGCAGAATTCTGCCCTTCGAAGCTTGGGTTGAGGATGAAAATGGAGGAGACTTCACAAACCCAACTGGAAGATGGTAGTCTTTAGAATGAGCTATCCAATGAATTAAATTTTAATATGTTTTGGTTTTATTATGTATGTGTTTTTTTAGTTTTATTAAACATAGGTTTTTCACCGAAAGTCAAGCTCTCTGTTTTGCACATGTGGAAAAATAGCAGATTATCAAAATAATTTTTTTAAAAATACATTGAGGCTGGGTATTGATGTCCTTGATCCATTAAAAAAAATAAAAATTGAATTTCGATAAATACAAAAAAAGTTATGTTGTATACAGTTCGCCTATGTCTGAATTGCAATTGGTTTGACTTTGAAACTTGATTAAGGAAAAAATATTCAATAAAAAACTATAAGACCAAATGCAAGTGCTAGATATCGTATTTACAAATCTAAATTTGAAAAAATTAGAATTTTATCCTTTATACGAAAAAATTTATGTTGTATACGGTGATCGTCACTTTTTAAAAATGTTGTTTTATGAAAAAAACCAGTTTTCATGGGAGATGGAAAAAAAAAGTGCAATCTGATTCCAAAAATTTTGAAAAATATTTTTAGAATCTACAGACAAAATGTGATGAGACTCTATTTTTCATCATCTTCAAATTCCTCACGGTTTAGCCGCTATAGGTGCCCAAATATGAAGATTTAGTTAAAAATAATAATTGCAGTGTCCAGTTTGGCCAAAAATTGTAAACCACTATTGTGGGATCACCCTTTGACAATTGTGTGTCAGGTATGAGAAATTGGAGGTTTCAAAACATGGTGTGTTTTGTAACCTACATTTGACAAGGTTTCAAAAATACACCGTGTTTACATCCTTAACCAAGGATAAGTGTGGTGTATTTTTCCAATACTACAATTAATGGTGATTTTACTATTTGAATTGTAGACCTCAATATACACACGTTATAAGCACACAAGTTTGCATTGATGTCAACTACACCTTGAAACACACAATGTGCTTTGCATAGTGCGTACTGTGAAGGTTGCCTCATTCTATAAAGACCATGTTAACAATGACATCATGTTTGGAAAGGTCCTATTTGTTATAATGCATCCTTAAATATAGATATGTATTCTCTACATTTCAAATGATAATAGCATTTCACAACTATGTGACCGGTAAAAGAAATTCCATGTTTCAAAACAAGGCATGTTTTGTAACCTTCTTTTTAACAAGGTTTCTAAAACACACCGTTGTTTGCAACCTCAATTTATTATAATTGTTATGGATAGTTAAAGTTTCAAAATTTATTGCATTTTTTGGTGTAAGAAAGCATTTGTTTTCAATCATATGAAGAAATTGAAATGCAATTTTTACTCTAACTAGCAGATGTAATAAATTTTGAAGGTGACTTTCATTACATTCTTACTATCTAAATAACAAAAGGTTTTCATTATAGGGCGGGTGCATGGAAATGGGTAGCGATTTCGTGGACATCTTTCAATTTTTTTTTTGAAAAGCCATAACGCACTCTTGTTATTGATTGTTAAAAGCTAAAAAAGAGTCATTGTTATTTCGACTATTTTTTTCTTGTAGCCGTGGCCAAAACCCCCATATTTTTGCGTTCGCGTTCTAGGAGGAGCAATTCAACAAATTTTTTCACCAACAATTTCTATTTCTTCACAACGATGGCGCCACGACGAGGAGGAGGTATGAGAGATAAGGATTTTGTGGTTTTTGTTTTGAATTAATTAGTTTTAGGTTGAATTTGATATATATTTGTTTGAATTTTAGGAGATGCAAATCAACCTGCAAACCCTCAAGATCGTCAATAGGAAGACCAACCAAATCCTCAAGATCAAAATCAACCACAACAACAACCTCCTCCACCAATCACTCAACCCCCTCCTGGCACTCAACAAAATTTAATAAGTGAAATTGAGAACAACAAAAAACAAATTGAGGATTTGATCAGTAGGTTGAGTGATCCAAATGGTTCAACCACAGAAAGAATGACCCTAGCAAATTCATTGAAAGATATGTTAAAAAATGTAGATTCAATTAGCAAACAAATAACTGGATGGCAAGATAGGAGGCAGGCGACTAGGGATTATTATGCAAATAAACTATCATACAAAGATGTAGAGGATTTAAAAATTACAAAAGGTGATTTGTGCTCATTATTCACCGACCCACACACAAATCAAAATCTTACCCTCAATGCGAAGAGGTTTCCTATCCATTGGTGCCACCACCAACAGATTAGGGATCGATTTTATGATAGGTGGTACATGGTCTTTGATTACCCACCGTGCAAAAATTGTGAGGTCCCGCAATATTTCCTTAGGAAACTATACAGTGAGTTCATATTGAACAACCGGATCCTACGCAACAAGGTAGACGAGCTCTCGCTAGGCCACCTCATAAGCACGTTGTTATGTCTTACGTCATGAAGGAAAGTGATGACATAGAGACATTGTAGGCGATCAACACTTTGACCCAGAGTGTCATCCATCATACTAGCCCTATTCTACAGTGCCATCCAGGGGAGTCTTCGAGTGGTGGCCTTCGAACACATGCGTGTCAATCTTGCAGGGCTACTTGTTCATATGACCCCATTGACACTCAGGAGACTGGTACGCAGGATCCGTCTGCAGCTATGGAGATGGAGAGGGTAGCTAACATTTTGCATGAGGCATATGGCATTGATAGTCAAGTAAAATTTAGTGCATGTTCATTGAATTTAATTTATTAAATTTTGATTTTGAAATGCAAGATTAACTAAAAATGTTTTATGATTTTAATAAAATTGCAGGGTCACAGTGTTGAGACTAGATACACCGCCCCCCCACCAACTTATTTCTGTAGTACACCTATCGTTGGGGTATGTAACTAGTAAACAATTATAAATTTATTGCATGTTAATAGCACTGTTTTACGAATGGTAATTTAATATGCAATTTTGGATGTTGAACAGACTAATATTGGAGGTTTTGATGGAACACTTCCTAGTGGTGGTGGATTTACTCAAATCTACATGAAGGTAATAGAATAAAGATTTTAACTAATGAATCAAGTACTTAATAAATTTGTGTAGTTTATATGCACATCGTTGATTATGTTGAATAATTTGTTGTTTTATTTTCATATGTTGCAAGCCGAAACACCTACGAATGTGACGAGGGCAAGGGATATTGGTGTGTCATCTGCTATACAATCCTTGATGGCTCTGACAGGAGAGGTATGAGGCAAATTAGTAAATTTCAATTTACATTTGTTGTTATAGATGTTAGTTAGTGAAAAATCAAACCATTATTGATTCACGTAGTTTAATTTCTATTTGTATGGTTTATACAGGGCTTGAGCACGCCCGAGCATGGGTGTGAGAATATTTCCCCTATGGAGAGAGATCATGAGATGGCGGTAAGTGATTATTTTGTCAAATATATCATTTTTTATAATGTAGTTTCTATATATTCATGTCTTTACTTCTTATTTTAACAGTTAAAACTTCACCATGAACTAAACCCTAGGAGGAGCAGCAGGAGCACTCCTCGAGTGCAACAAAAATGAGTGACAGACCTATCGCCATCCGATTGAAAAGGAAAGGGAAATTTTTTATTTCCAGGGCATGGAGAGCAATGACTTTTGATTCTAGAGCCCTTTGTTGTATGCCTACATGGAAGTTTTGTACATATTTTTATTGGACATATTTGGCATTGTATGCCTATATGGGATTCTCGTAAGCCTATATGGCTATTTTGTACATATATTTCATACTTATACCGACATATATTGATGTATTCTTACATGGCTATTTGGTTAAAACAAATATCTTTTATCGATGCTTGTCCATATTTGCATTCTAAATTGATGGTTCAATAGATATGAGTTACATGTATTCAAGTGTATACTTTAGAACTTACGTGTATACTTTGTGACTTACGTGCGTTCGAATGTATACTTTGTGGCTTACGTGTTTTCATGCGTATACCTTGTATTTGTGCATATACTTTGTATTAATTTGTGTATACTATGTATTCGTGTGTATGATTTTTGAGGCTTACATGTTTTTGAGTACTTGTGCTTCCCTTATTGACATGTACATGCTTGAATTATTCACGTGTATAATTATTAATTGGTTAGCCCTAGGATTGATCATTGTTGTCCTTCATGATTTGTCTTGAATATTAATTAATTAATGCTAAACAACTTTATCTACAAGAAAAAAACACGTTTACAATTGGAATTCCATGAAATGATTCATAAAAAGATTCCAATATGTTCTTGATGCGTCACTATCGAAAGATTTATATGTCAACTTTTTGCAATACTATTTCTTGTATACGAAATGGACTCGGGAGAAAGCAAACTATAATTTATAATACAAATAAGAAATGGACTCAACATTGTCCTAGACCCCCGAATAGGTCTATTTAACAAAGCAACACACTCTCAATCACTCTTCGAATTGCAAAGCACCATTGGTGATGCAGAGTGGCTCAACCAAGTTGTGATTTGACACAACTTCTCTCAAATATGCCCACTAAGACTCCAACATTCACTTGACTCAACGATAAGAACTCTCCTATTCCTTTATGGTTTTGCACCAAACCACCGCCAAAAGAAAAGCCAAATCAACCCTCTTTCAATCCATGTCAACCTTGGGACCGTAGAGGAAAGCTGGAGGTCGTACCAAGTATGGGATCAACAAGTTTGTATCAAAAATCTAAAAAAAAGAGAACATTGTGAATAATTCTTATTAGATCTTCTCCAAAATTTCATCAACAACCTCCATTCGAGTCTCTCAAGGCTTTACATAGTGTTTTACACCCTTCTCTAACTGATCCACGCCCTCAACTAACTAAAAACCAACTTTCAAAACAAGTAACCGTTGCATTTCAAATTTGTTGCTTTAAGCAACTTACAAATTTGCAACTTTAGACTCCTCCAACCTAATGAGTACATCTAATGACCTCTAAACCCACACAAATGGCATACAAATAGAATTATTACATCGAAAAAAACTCCATTCTTTCACAATCATTTAAAAATTCACAAATTTTCCTTCAAAGGCTACAAAGACAACTTCTAGTGCAAGATTGAAATTTTCACATTTTTGATCACTAGACCCAAAAGTCACCCTAAAACATACCTAATGGTCTTAATTTACCTTATTCAAGACAAAGCATGCTCAAAATACCCACAACAACCTATTGACCAACCTATTCACCATCAGATAATCACTAAAACCACTGAACTAGACCTTCTTCATCAAATGGAGAAACAAGGTGCTTTGCACCAATGATCATACGCTTTTTGTGTGGAATACTTGAACTTCTCAATTGTCGTTTGTATGTTTCTCTTTTCCAGTGTTTTGCATGCCATCATAAGGGATCAAGTCGGTTGAATGCAAGTCGGATCAATTCCACGTGTTTGGGTGCGAAAAAGGACCATGCCTAGCGTAAACCTACCTATTGGGATGTGTTGGAGTAGTTAGTTTGGTTACAAAAATTGAAAAACAAAAGTTTCACCACTTTGCAACTTTGCACAACTTGAATTTGACACTTTTTCCATCAAGTGAAAATCCATCGCCACAGGAAAACCACTCCGAGATAGCGAAAACTAAGAGATACTTTTTTAGAGGAGCCCAACGCGATCCTGTAGGATCAGACGAGAATTTTATAAGCATCACGGTATCCAAGTAATAGCATGCTGAAGTTTGCAACCATTTTGCATTTTGGACCCTTAAGGGATCGATCCGGTGGAACGTAGCTCATAGAAATTCCGCGTGTTTCGGTACGAAAGAGGACCATGCCTAGTGTAAACATATCTATTTGGATGTGTTGGAACAATCCGCTTGGTCACATGAGTTGCAGAGCGAAAGTTGCACCACTTTGCAACTTTGTACAACTTGAATTTGACACTTTTTCCATCAAGTGAAAATCCACCGCCACGGGAAAACCACTTTGAGATAGCCAAAACCAAGAGGGGTTTTTGTAGACGGGTCCAACGCAATCTTGTAGGATTAGACGATAAGTTTCTAAGCATCATGGTATCTGATTAATAACATGATGAAGTTTGCAGCCATTTTGCACTTTGGACCCTTAAGGGATCGATCCAGTGGAACATAACTCATAGTGATTCTGCGTGTTTCAGTGCGAAAGAGGACCATTCCTAGTGTAAAAATACCTATTCAGACGCGTTGGAATAGTCCGCTTGGTCACACGAGTTGCATAACAAAATTTGCATCACTTTGCAACTTTGCACTACTTGCATTTGACGTTTTTTCCATCAAGTGAAAATCCACCACCACGAAAAAACCACTCCGAGATAGCCAAAACCGAGAGTGGTTTTTGTAGAGGGACCCAACGTGATCCTATAGGATTAGACAAGAAGTTTTTAAGCATCACGGTATCCGAGTAATAGCATGTTGAAGTTTGCAACCATTTTACACTTTGGACCCTTAAGGGATCGATCCGGTGGAACGTAGCTCAGAGCGACATTGGTATTTGGACTGGATGAATTGTCTTTTGAAGTCCACATCTTGTTGGTATTGACCCTTACATAGTAACTGGTATTCAACTTGACTAGCAAGCATATCAAGGTGAATTGAAGACATGATGGTGGATGGAATGATACTAAAGCTATGTTTTTGGTCTTTTCTTGGAATAAGGAATGCAATGTTGTCTAAGGGAAATGTCAAATGCAAAGTGACAATGAAGAGTAAAAATGAATGGTGGAAGACTAAAGTGTTTAAAGGTATGACAATGCAAATGCAAGGTCTAAGGAGACTCTAAGGTGTGATCAATTTTGGTAGACTTAGGAAAGGTTTACTAACCATTCAAAGTTTGGTCAATGTCTCAATTTTGATTATCAAAGGACTATTTGTATGACTAAGTGACAAGGTGACAAAATGACAAGGTGAGGTTTCCACATTAGACTAATGAGTTGGAAATAGCTCACCAAAGGACAAAGACTAAAGGAAATGATTTTGATTAAGTCTAATGACAACCTACTTTTGAAGACAAAGATGTGGCAAAGTATGGCAAGAGTTCCTATTGTAAAGTTTGCAAAACGAGGATTTATGTATGATAGTGAAACCTAAGGATGCAACTAAAGAAGTGCAATGGTAGATCTATGGCAAAGTAAATGCAAATAAAAAATGAAAGGATGGAGGATTTGAGCAATTCTGTATCTGGTTTTTGACAAAGACTTTAGAGAAAAAGTGGTTTTTTAGATAGAAAACTTGGCTTAACAGAGCAATTACGGTTTTCAAAGGCTCAAATGTGGTGCAAGTTCAGCAAATGCATTGCAGAGTCTGATTTCTTGGCAATTTTGGAAAATTTTGAAGTTTGTTTCAATTTGAAAATATTTTTTCAGATATAAAAAAGGTGTTTATTTGGTCTAAAAAACACTTGGCAAACACATTGTCTTTGAAATTTGTGAAAACAAGCACAAGCCTAGGGTTTAAAAAGACTATATTCTCTGGATTCCACATGGATTTTACTCCAACCACATTTATTCTTAGTGGGTGACTTAGAAGTTTGGCCTTGCTGGCTCCCCCAACACGATACTCACTTCTTGGGTCAACCAAGCTTCGAGCTCTCATGACTCTTCCATGACAAGCTTTTCACCTCTACTAAGAACTGCGAGAATGTGGATGCCTTGACAACGACCGTTGTTGCACCAAAGAATAGATAAAGGTTTTTGGCTTACTATAACAAAAAGTTCTAGTAGAGGCATTTCGTTCATAGAAGATCATCCATACGACAAGAGACCATTGCTACCCTTCTTGTTGAAACAATCCTCGTGATACTCGAACTTTCCTCAAGTACCCACACTTATATATCAATTGGAAGTCGCTTGGCTTTAGTGTGTTGCTGGTTGAGTCATTCCTTGGGGTGATTACTTTTTCCCATCAAGCAGGCCCTCTAAGGATAAAACAAAAGCGAATTGAAAATTGTGTTTTTGGTCATCCAAGATCGCACTAAGATGCGAGGAAATCACATACACAAAGCTTTCAACCCACACTCACAAGTTTGTTCATTTTTAAAACCAAATTGAAATGTGAGGGGGGTAAAGTAACAATTTCTTAGTGTTTTTGTTTCTCAAGATCACACAAAGCACAAGAGAATTGCATACACTTAAGAAGGTATTACTACACCACAAGATAGACAAGACACTTGTTCATTTTAAAACCCATTTTAATGTGAGACAAATAATGTTCATTTTAAACTTTATGAGTTTTAATTCAAGATTGTGTTCATTTTATCCTCATGAAATGTAAATGCAAGTTATAGTTTGTAATGAGTTGTTTGTTTGATTAAGATTGTGAAAAGATTAAAAATACAAACAAACAACAATGTTCATTTTAAACCCCATGTCATGAATATGCAAGTTCATTTTAAACCATGAAATGTAAATGCAAGTTTTTTGTGAGGTTTGTTTGCTTTTAGGATTGTAAATGAGTTATAAAATAATCAACAATCAAACGTTAGCTACTTCTTCCAGCTTTGCCACATGTAGGAAAATGCGTCATTTTGTCTATCAAATGTGTAATTCTTTTTTGTACCTGTACTTGCAAAAAAGTGATGAAAAATCCGTACGAAAATATGCAAATATCGGGTTCACCAATGTAACATAGGGTAAATTTTTAGGTTAGCATTGTAAAGCCTAAACAAACTAAACCCTAGTTAACAATGAAGCACAATGGAACATAAAAACATGAAAACAAGAGAAATATCACCTAACCTTCAAGCACTCCATGAATCACTTTCATTGCACCTTCTCCATTTGCTGCAAAATGATGTTTGCCCTTAGATTTTGTGTGACCAACAATGATTATGCCAAGACCAAAACAAATGTTGAAGGATTTGAATCAAAATGCTACACTATGCAACTAGTAAGCAAATACTAAAGTATGTCTAAAGTATATGCCAAAATGCTAAAATGTCAAGAGTGCCTAAAACAAGATTGCATGAGGTGACAAAATGAGAGCAAAATTGTCTTTTTATAGAAAATGCAATTTTGGAATCATGGTCAAGATTGAAGATTGAGAAATTCCCTAAGATCAAAAGCTGAAATTAAATGTGACAATTAACAATTAGGGTTAGGGTAGCATTAGGATAAAATTTGAAATGAAGGATTAAGATTTGTTTTTAGAAAAATCAAATTTGGAGAATCAAATAATGATTTAAAATTACTTGATTTAAGAGATTGAGTTGTCTTTTTGAATTAAAAATAAACTTAATTCAAAAGTGGTGGAGTCATGTGACAGTAAATAATTAATTTAAATTACTTACTTGAAGAGAAAAATAGAAAGTGGAAAATTGAACTAAATGATTTTATTTAAATTTAGAAAGAAAGTTGTAAATAATGATTTTAAATTATTTACTTAGTGGGAAATTAGAAAGTGGATAATTTTAAATAAATGATTTTATTTAAAATTAGAAGGAAAGTTGTAAATAATGATTTTAAATTATTTACTTGGTGGGAAATTAGAAAGTGGGTAATTTTAAATAAATAATTTTATTTAAAATTAGAAGGAAAGTTATTAAAAATAATAAATTAAAATTATTTGATTTATAGGCTGAGTTAGCCTTTTGAATTAAAAATCAATTTAATTAAAAAATGAGACATGTGACAAACTGATTTTTGATTGAAATAATAGTTTAATTCAAAATAGAAAGAAGATGACAAATTAATAAGCAATTAAATAAATAAAACTTTATTTAATTGTGGAAGAAGAGGATAAATGAATAATTAAATAATTAAAATAACTATTTAATTATAGTGGAAAGATGATATATAATTTATTTAATTATAGAAGACAAAGATATAAGTGACGTAATTAAATAAAATTTATTTAATTAATCAAAGAGGAAAATAAAAGATGGCAGTGAATTAATTAAATAATTAAAATTATCTAATCAATATAAGACTTATGACAATAGAAAAATGGTATTAGCAAGTCTAAGACATTTTTATGTGTCTACACCCCTGATTTTAATGTTTACCTTATTAAATTCTTGGAGAGTCCATTTTGCTAGTTTGAAAGTGCTTATGGCCCCCACCCTCGCCATGTCAAGAAGCTCAAACATAGAGGTGGAATCATCATTAAGATAAGAGAAGTCTTCAAACAAGGGATTAAACTTTAGAGGCTCCAACTTCACATGCTTTTGCTCAACATCCTTCTCTTCTTCAACCTTATTCTCACCCTCGGGTTCCACATTGGGAGAGCTATGAACCAGGGAATCATCAATTTCCACCACCTTCTCCTCATAGAGCACTGTGGTATCCTTAACCATATCTTTCGAGGCCTGGTTCTTCATCTTGGCAATGTGTTTAGAAGTCCTTCTAGGATTATCATTGGCCTCTGTTATCATCACATTCTCCTGAAACCCCGTTGTCATTAATGTCCTTGTTTCACAAAAAAAATAAAATTTTGATATATACACAAGATATGTTGGACGACATACACCTATGTCCAAATTATAGTTACAGTGACTCAAAAAATTAATTAAAAAAATATGTAACACAAAATTATGAAAAAATATCCTTGCACTAGATATTGATGTTAATAATCTATATTTTAAAAATTAGAATTTTATCCTTTCTAGAAAAAAGTTCTATTGGACGACATAAACGTTAGAATTTTTTTTATGTTGAACGACATAAATGTTACTTTCTAGAAATGTTGTTTATTGTTTAAAACTAGTTATTAAAGGAGATGTTGAGAGATTCATGATTTATTTTAGAAGAAAATTTGAAAAAATATATTTAGAATCTACAACATAAATTCCCACAAATCACTAGTTCACATTATCTTCAAATTCTTAACGGCTTAGCTATTATACATCTTAGAAGGTGAAGATTCAGTTAAAAATGTTGATATAAATGTCCATCTTGACCAAAATGTGGTACTCATTATTGTGGGATTATCATCTAACTGTTGTCATTAATTTTGAAGGTGATTTTTGTTACATTCTTATTGTCTAAATAACAAAAGGTTTTCATTACATTCATACTGTCTATAGAATTGTAGGTTACAAAGCACTTGGTGTCATGAAACCTACAACTCACATACTATTTAAAACCCTTGACAAGTAACAACCCAATTGGTTAATCACCCCTCACCTCAATTTGGTTTGTTTTATGTATCTCCCACTACAACTCCCTGTGCTCTCCACCCTTCAGCTTTGAACAAGCAAAATGAAAAAACTCGCAACACACAATGCTTTCCAACCTACAATTATTTTGTGCATTTTCATATTAAAACACTACCTTATCAAAAAAACAATACTTGTTACAATTTAGATCACAAATTTACTCATGTCACCCTCCAACTCCCGCAGACTTTGCATACAATCTACATCAGAAAGTGATGGCTCGTTCCAGAAGACACCGCCGATGACTTTTATGGATAATAAAACTCCCACCCACAACGTTGATGGAATACCGACAAAACATGTGAAAAACTTGCTACAGTGTCGTTTACTCCATGTTTTCATCATCAAAATATTTCCTCTCATCAACCAATTCATCATTTTATCCCGTGTCTTGGCTGAACCCCCATCTATGATGTTCCATCATGTTATGCATGTTATTATGTATGTTTTAATGCGTTTTTCTATGTTATGATGCCTTTGACATGCATTTTTTTAGGGAGAATAACCACATCCCCATATCCTCTTGCTTATATTCTCACATTCAACAACAAATTATCATGTTCCCATAGATTTCTATGCAACTCATTTCTTCTTTTGTTGGGTGATCCAATGACTCATTTTGGAGTTCCTCACAAGCATGTAGTTAAAAGAAAAACAATGGTGTCCCATTATAGGAGCGATCCATACCCACATGCTCAACATAATAATTCTTCCTTTCATACAAGGAAAAACTACATCACCCTCCATTCTTAATCTGTCCTCTAGAATCTCCTTATTGGTGCCTCTGATACCAATTGAAGGAATTTTATAATAACAGTACAAAGCCGACTTGTAGAAGGCTCTCCAAAATCTCCCATCGATGATCATTGAAGAAAATGTTGATTTATACTTCGAAATTGAACCACATAACAACTTCTAACACTTAACTAATGAGACTCAATTGTCTTCTAACAAGACTACCAATTAACTAACAATGTTTATTATCCTACAAGTGTTGTTGTGATGGGAACCTTGCACATAGAAGCTTAAGTTCTACAATTGGGTTAAAACCATTATTCTAGGCTATAGGATTCCTGCAATCATACCATTGACCCATAATAAAAAAATAAAAAGATTAAAAAAACAAACTTCTTTTCTATAAAGAAAGTGGATATAGGACATCTCGCATGCAAACAACAAGGCTTAAGTGTAGTTTACGTAGCATGTACTTTAAGATGACAAATAATATACTTAGGTATGCATAAGATGGCAAGGGCTGCACAATTAGTAATTTAAATTAGAAAAGAAAAATTGCTTGTAAAGCAGTACAAACTACAAGCCCAAGCAGAAGGATTCTTCTCATATGCCAGAATACTATTGAACATGCAATAAAGCTTACAACTTATAGGCAACTTTGTCGTTCACACGTCTGGCCAACAAATAAATTTAGAATGTGGCCATCGAGAATTATTTTCATCATGGGCCCAAAAGTTTTTCTCTATACCAACCAAATAAAACCACTGAATTCCATTGCAGCATGCAGAACAACATAAGTTTGTTACTGCAAAACTATTGTTTTTTATATTTATTGACTTAAGGCTTGAGATGCAGAGTAGAGAAAATCTAAGAATCCAGTGCCTTTTAATAAACCTTTACCAGTTAATAGTTCAAAATTCAACAACAATAAGAACCCTACTGTGGCTGCCCTTCCATTGATCAATTCATTTCTTGTAGTAAAGCCAAAACCTGTATCATTCTCGTCCACAACCATCCGAACCTGTCAAATACAAAATTTAACATTAAAACAGCATAAAATTAAATAAATGCTTGTTATAAAATGTGATATAGATTAAGTTATTGAACATGGTAATCGACTTGCCGAAATAATCAAATGCATATAAGAAATAATGACAGGAATTGTAGAAGAAAACCTCCTCCACATTCACATCAGTCGCAGTCAAACCCGCTTGTGTCTTTCCACTGAAAACAATTTCTGCCGATTCGGCACCGGGTAATGCTGTTCCCATGTTAATATAGATGTAATCCGACTCCACTTTTGTTGGGTAAATGAAGAGCTTTCTGAGAGGTGGCGTCAAAAACCTGAGCACTGGGTTTTTTGGGTACCATTCTATTATATCTCCTGTTTTTAGACTGAAAGTGCTATCTGTGGTTGGGCACACAATACAACCATCCTGCACAACCAATTTTAACAATTTCATTGCAGAATCCAACAAAAGACACTTTGTTAATGAAGATTTTGAAGGGTCTGATTCCATCTAAATATAAGCATTCTCAAATCAATTGTAGTCAACTCCTAATTGCCTGTGCATTTAAATGATGAATAATGTAAACGGACTAGGCTCTATATTTGCCAGGGAAACTTACGTGAACACTGCCCCATGCCATATAACATCCTACACTATCAATAATTACTCTTCAACCTTTGCTTTTGACTTTGCTAAGGTTAAATACTTGTGTTTCCTTTCTTTTTAACACTCCATTGGAGATCAAATAAGGAATTTAAGGAAAAATACTGTTGGGCATAGAAAATGGGAAATGTTTTAGAATAGTGAGGTAAAAATGAATACAGGCAACAAATCTAAGAATCTTACTTTAAAGCTCAAGGAGAAGAGTGAAAGAAAATGAAAGGAGGTGGCATTAATAGAGAAGTGGGGCAATGAAATAGAATACATGGTGGATGGGAAGGATATGGATGAAGAGGAAAATATTTAAATGATTCAGGGTACCTTAATTTGTTGCATATAGAATATCGAATGACATAGGGCCTACAACTGTCCACAAAATCCAAGGAATGCTAATAAGAATTCCATTTTGCAGGAAGAACAATTGCCAATTGATGTTGAGATGAATGAGCCTTTTATGTCGTGGGGGACATTGGTTTCAAGAAATAAGGAATCCTAAGAATCGGATTAAAGGAAAACTGCATTCAAAATCCAATATGAATTGCAGGGAAAAAAGTCTTAAGTTTCTAAGAGATAGGTCTTTGAACAATTTGGTAAGCATTTAAATGGTCTAATAGTTGAAAACAGCTGATTTTTCAAATTGAAATCCATACTCACAATTTGTCGGAGAAAAATCTTGCAATCTATGTTTTAGTATAAGGTTGCATGAAGATACAGTTTCATGTGATGTGATTTATGTGGATGCGTGACACTCTTCTTTGGTAGAACTTAGCAGTATACCAAGTGTGGGATAAAGCATCTTTTGAAGCTAATGAAGAAAGATGACAGGCAACATATATTTGTCTCAACTATTGCAGAGTTACAAATGAAAGAACATCAGGATTCAGAATCCTTTAATGAATGAAGAAGCATTAACCTATTACTTCCAATAATGGATAAAATCATTTTAGGCCAACCTGTTCCTAGTAAAGTACAAAAGTTGTTCGAAGAGTTTGTATATATTATGCGTATAGATTTGCCATGCAAATCTGCCTCCATTTTGAGGCATGACTTACTATATTGATCTCGTGCATGTTCAAAGGTTCTTACTCAGATAGTCTAAAAAAGTTGAAAACCAAGATCAAGGAATCATAGTTTTGCTTAAGGAGGGTAAGTCATGTTTTTGTGATGTCTCTAAAGTTGTAATGGAAGTTAATAGTACATATCATTAGTCTTTACCTGGGATAGATAGACAGTACGCTAAAATGCTTGCATGGTGTATTTTGCTTTTCAAATATATATCTGCAGAGTCCATTAAAAAATTGAAATAAGAGGAGGAGATTTGTGGGAAAGTGGATTCAAGGCCAAGGATGATTTGTAGGAGTGGATTGTGATGCCATTTAGGATTTCAAAGGATTTAGGGAGGACAATAAAGCAGGCACAAAAGGCATATAGTGGTGAGTTTGTGATTGTATGCTTAGATGGTATTTTGATTTTCTGTTGAACTATAGAAGAACGTTTGCACCACTTAATCTTTGAAGTTTTTGGAAAGAAAGGATTATCTACAAACTTGGACAAAAGTGGTTTAGTAAATGTATGATCTGTAATTGACTTAGATATTGCAAGAACAATCCACCAACCATAACTTTCGAGCATGGGCAAAGGATGGCAGAATGATGTGATTAGTACATGTAGGAATAGTTTGAATTCCAGTAAGCTGTATATAGTGAATTTCCAAATGTAAGCAGCATGAGAAAGCTTATAGGTGGATTTAAAATAGTGCATCAATATGGCACATCAATATACACATTATAAATCTATGTGAGGCACCCCAAGCATCTACCAATTAATGCAAAAGCTGTGGAAAAAGTTAGAAATCTGCATGTGAAGATTTTTCAAGTAATGCATGCAATATTACAGTTCATGCTACAACACACATCACTACATATCAGCAAATTTGAGTCTTAATTTCTGTGTTCTCACTATTTGCACTTGCTAAGTAAGAACACTGGTATGGTTTCTTTTAAATGCACTGTTAGTATGAAATTATATAACTGAAGGAAAAAAATGCCAGGAATAGGGGATAGGAAAATTCTCCAAACATCTGGTTATGAAGGTCAAAGGGGCCAAAGCAGGGCTGCCTAGAGGAGTTTTATATAGGAAAAATAAGTATGTATGAATTTAAGCAGGCGGATTGGTTACTTTAGTTTTATTTCCATTGGCATTTGTTTACCTTCGCCTATCCTAAGTTTGGTTTTGACTTCTTTCCTTCATTACAGATGTTTGGTTTTGGTCATCACGGGCTTTATTTTTCTTCAGGATTGGTTTTTACAGATTTGATTGCCAGGAATCTTAGTTTGCCTGCAGCAATGCACAGCTGGTTGTTGTATCAGACACCAACTCCAAAAAGGATAATATCTAGTACTCTCTGATGGGTTTTAAACGAATGATACATCAAGCATTCCTCACCAAGAACATAGTAAAATTCAGGAATATTGTAAAGATAAAATACTCTAAATGTGGCTTGAAATCTATACATTGAAACATGATTGCAACAGGACAATGGAACTAATAATATGTCCTTCAAACTTAAAATATTTCTATGCTGGCAACAAGGGGATTGAATTCATGAATACTGGAAAGATAAAATTCACATCAAATCGGGCACTCCAATGGTGAGTTGTCATATTAGGCTATCTACTACTTACCCAGTCTCGGGGAGGTTTGTCTACATTATTGGAACTTAAAACATTTGAGTGGATAATGTTTACATTTTAATCAAATAGAAATTATTTGCTAATAATAAACATTAGCCTCAATTTCTATTAAATTACATTCTAAATTTTTTGAGAATACGGGGGAGAAAACGCATAGAATGCATTTAAGTTAAAAAAACATGGGAATATTTCTTAAAGCTGGTTAGACTTTTATAGAGTTCAGAATTTTTCTATCATTGCTACGGTTGTAAGAACGTATAAATTTTTGGGACAATGAAAAGATCAGAAACTGCCAAGGTCTTAGAATTCCCCCCATTAATGGGGATGGTTGAGCTAATTCTACATATCTCAAGAAAGAGGTGCAATGGAAATATCTCCCTTTAGGATGGTTTAAAATGAATTTTGATGGAGCATCAAAAAGGAACCCAGGAGCATCTAGAGTTGGATTCATTATTAGAAATGAATTCGGAAAATTGATTGGAGCAGTTTTGAAGAAATTAAAAGAGGGAACAAACAATGAAGCTGAAGTCCAAGTCCTTATCTTTGAGCTTCAAGTTTGCAATTTTTATGGTTGCAAAAAAGTAGAAATCGAAGGCGATCCATTGATAATTGTCAATACGGGTAAAAAGAAAATGTTCAAAATTGGAAAATCAACAATGATCTTCAACAAGGATGGCCTCTTTTGACTAAACTGGAAAATTTCACCATAAACCATATCTTTAGGGAGATTAATGAAGAAGCGGATATTCTTGCCAATTGGGTAATTGACGCGAAAGAATGCATAATTGACTCAAATACTGATCTCTGGCCAAAACTAAAACAAAAAATGGATACAAAGTTGAAGATAAAAAGGAATTATGAAACTGGCTAAAACCATGTGTTCAAATGTTAAAGAAATGAATCATTATCAAGTTAACCATAGAAATCCTGAAGGAGGCGATGTCTTCACATTATTAAAGACTCAAGAGTGAAGATCTCACTCATGCCAATCTCCTGAATCTTTGTTCTGCTCAAGGGCAAATGGACACAAGTTAAATGATGATATTCTTGGTATGTCTTGATATTTTTGGAAGTCCATTGTATGGATAAAACAAATCCTTGCTTTCCCTGAGCTCTCTAATTGATATGTGGGTGTGTTTGATTTGTGGCTAGAGGGAAATGACCTCTTTAGGGGCAACTGTTGGCCCCACGGTTGCCGTTGCACCAAAAAGTCTGCCCGATACAACCGCTAGAGTTAACAGATCCACGGGAGGCATTTAAGCCATGTCACAAATCCTGAGGGAAGTGCTGACCATTTGCCAACAATCTCCTCGTTAGCGTTACCCGAGGGGATTCGAACCCGGCACCTTTGGCTCTGATACCAATTGTTGGCCCCACAATTGCCGTTGCACCAAAAGGTCGACCTGTTAATGCCCGATACAACTGCCAAAGTTAACAGATCCATGGGAGGCGGTTAAGCCATGTCACGAGCCCCGAGGGGAGCGCTGACCATCTGCCAACAGGAACTACAGAAAAAAGACTGAAATGTGTATTCAAGACACAAAGTGGTCTACTCCTACACATTGCAGTGGGTGTTGGGGGAAGAATTTATGACTGCAAAGCATAGATACAAAGAAAACATTGGATATCTCTTCCATGCTTGTGGCAGTTTTGTTGGACCTTGGAGAAGACAAAGATCTCATAAAAAATATGAGTATCACCTCTGATCTGAAACAACTGTTTAGGTGATTTAGAGGAAGTCATTTTTGTTTTAATTTATGTAGTAGGGCTTCAGCCATTGGACAGGGCAATGCCAATAAACAATGGAGTTATGTATGTGCAGTCACGCAGTGGAGACCTTTGATTATAACAGGACCGCTGAAGAACGAACCCACTAGGAGGAAGAAAGCATCAAGAGGCCTAGAATTCCGGAAGCAGGCCATGGTACTGAAGGTGATAGAAGGCATAGCCTGGTTGAATTCCTTCATATTAGAAAGTTCTGATGATGAGGTAGCATCTCAAATTTCACACTTCTCTGGTAAAGCAAAAATTGAAAAATATTTTTATAAAATAATAGGCATTTGGTTGATAGAATATAGATGTAGGATAAATGAATATCAGATTATCAGGGTTTTCATAGGTAAACTTATGCTCTTACATGATGTAATGGGTTTTTTTGGTCTTCCATCCCAAAACAAGCTGAACAGACGTAATTTTTGGTTTTATTATTATATGATGGAGCAGTCCCCAAGACCGTAATTTACTAATCAAAAAAAGAAAGAATGTATAAATATTAAAAAAGACTTCTTAGTTGAGAACTAGGTGCTAGCTATTAAAACCCAGTGTGAGTTTGATCTCCTTCCTTGGGAAAAAAACTTTCCAGAGCTCCTCCCAAAAAAGGCTCCTAAACGCTTCCATATTGGCTTTGCTCAGACAAGCCAGCTTTATTACCAAGGGAAAATCCATTTGGCAATGGAGGTAAATTGGACTCATCAGTACTGTGATGATAGAATTTAAGGCGATTGGACAGGTAACACTGTGTGCTAGACCAAATTGGAAACATAATGTATAACTCAGTGTTCAAAATCTCAAGTTCCTTTACTCCATAGAATGAATTGAGTTAGATACATTGACTCCATTGCTGCCAAAAAATTCGAGTTCCATTTGGGTATGCTTTCTCAAAATTCTTAAGGTCCCATGCAGACGCTAAACTAATTTTTTAAGCAGACACCACTCAAAATTTTCAGGAGATTGTTTTGCAATCCGCCATCCAATGATTTATTTTCTCTACAAATTTTTAGTATTGCCAAACTGTGATCTTTTTGTAATAACCAAAATTTGGAGTTCAAGACTTAAGGGAAATGTAAATATGAGGGAAGACAAAATGTCAAAATATGAAGCCATGGAGTAAATTTGTAGATAATCAATGGCTACATAATTTTAGCTCCCTTCTTCATCATAGCTGAAGTCTCAAATCCTAAACTATTGGATTTCAATTAACAAACTGCATGGAACCACCTTCCCCTTAAAAGATTGAGTAAATAAGCAGCTGCTTGGGAGCGTCTAGGGGGGTCCAATAAATTGGGTGTTTGGGTTTCCAAATGGGCATTCAACTTCCAATTTCTTGTCCCACAAACAGTATTTAAGGGAGAGAGAGTTTAACTGAAAAGGATTACCTGTGTTAATTTTGCATTCACAAGACCTTCACTGTAGGCGCCCTCAGCAGGTGACTTGTTCTCAATGGCAATCACATCATTTTTATACCATAGTAGCAAAATGTTGTCGTTATTCTGCCTAACAAGCCTCCGCTCTCCTTGGGGCAATGCAGAAAGAGGCACCACAGGAACCCAACTTTTGTCCGAGCCAGAAGCTTCTTCTGCAACGGATACAGAAACTTCGCTGGCATTGCATCTCACGCTCACAGACACTGCATTTTTGTTGGGGAGATTGCCAGCGAATTGGCTTAGGCTTAATGACAAAGTTGAGATTTTGGGTTTCTGGTAGACAGGTCTCCTAACTAAATTAGCGAAACAATCTGAGCGACGTTTGGAGGATGAAAGAGAAGCAAAAGTGCGAAAACATGGGGGTGCTACATCTACAGCTGCTGCCATATCCACTGCTGATTTCAAAACCAGCCGCCCCGATCTCCTCTCAGTCGGACGACTAATTAGACACCACGCTTAAGTTTATCGCTCGCATTAAACCATGGCCACAGAAAACCAGATAATCTATAATATGTCGTCAAAACATATCGCTACTGAATTTTGTAGCTACGTGGCTCGCTCCTCCTTTCCTATCACGACTCGTTACCCCACATTCTTCCATCCACGCTGCGCAATTTTGCGTCACATTTACCTAAAAATTTGTGTCTCAACCACTAATATATATAATATTTATATAAACATTCTTCTAAAAAAAGGCAAACTGAATAAAAAAATATATATATAAATAAAGGCAAACGGAATGAATATATATATATATATATGCAAACTGAAAACTGAATGAAAATTATATATATATATATATATATATATATATATAATTTTGAGTTTATTTTAGAAGAATGTTTATATAAATAAATTTTCATTTGGTTTGTCTTTATTTTCAAAAAATGTTTATATAATTTTTATTTTAAAATAAATTCAAAATGATAAATGGTATAATATGTAGACATTAAAAATTGTTTGTTTGCAATGACATTTTTCTACTAATTTTCATCTACCCTAATTAAATTATTTAATTAAGATGAACCCTTTTCTTCTAACCGAGTTCAGTCCTTCCTCTTTCACTTATAATTAAATTTAACCTTCCTCTTAAGTAATTTAATTATTTAATTACTTAATCTTTAATTTCTTCTATAATTAAATAAATATATTAATTTATTTAATTATTTATATGATGATGAAAATAAATAAATTTTATTTATTTATTTTTATTAAGACTTGTCATATTTTCTCTT
Source organism: Sequoiadendron giganteum (assembly GCA_007115665.2). NCBI lineage: Eukaryota > Viridiplantae > Streptophyta > Pinopsida > Cupressales > Cupressaceae > Sequoiadendron > Sequoiadendron giganteum. The sequence continues at coordinate 317,473,205 of CM021109.1, read as the reverse complement.
CCATCTTTCTATTTTCTCTCACTTAACTCCTCTTTTCTCTCCAGTCAACCCTTTCTTACATCATCAGCTAAATCAGTCTTAATTTGGCATCTCAATCTTCCATCATCAACTAACTTAGTCTTAATTTAGCATCTCAATCTTCTCTCATCAGTTAATTTTTCTTCATTTTAGAAATTTCGCCAATCTTCATCAATTAACTAAGCATGAAATTGGAAACTTCATGTGCACTAGTATCCATCATTTTAACTCAAATAATTTGTTATTATCCTTTCATGAATTGAAATAACAACTTTCACATTCTCTCATCTGATTTCGACCATCGATTTTTCTATCAAATCCCGATCGTCGATCGAGCCTACATCTTCTATAAATGAAACCCTCATCCTCTTTCTAACCATGAACTTTAAAATCTTGTAGCCATTACCATCCTGAGCTTATTATGATTGTGCATACGATTTTGAGAGCAATAATATCAATTTGAAAAAAAAAGATGGAGAAAAACAATAGAAGTAAAGCATTCATGTATAAAATTTTGTTTAGTTTTCATATAATTTCTTATATTCTTTCGTACTTATTGATAGATTAGAATTGCTAAGCTAATGTTTCTGTGGTTGCCTTATGATTTATGCTTTGATAACAATTTTTGATCTTATACATGAACCACATCCCTCATACTAACAAATTTTGTGAGAGATTGTGAGTTTGTGTTAGTTGCAGGGTCTTGTGATGCGTTTGACTGTTTTATTGCAATGCTTCTCTTTTGTGATGCTTTTTTCTATGTAGCAACACTTCAGCTCTTCCACGATGCTTGCATGTGCAACGCTACTTCTGTTTTTGTTATATATTTTCTTGTGTAACGACGCTTATGCTCTCTCGTGATGTGCTTGCTTGTGCAACGATGCTTCTGCTTTTGTGATGCCTTTGATTATACTATGACGCTTTTGTTCTGTTGCGATGTATTTGATTATTTTATTGTGACGCTTCTATTCTCCAACGATGCGTCTGACTAGTAGATTCAAACGGTATAAATTTTCAAGTTTTTTTCATTGCTTGTGTTTTAATTCAGTTAGATAGGGGTTTGATGTTACTAGTCTATTTGTGTAGTTATCTTGGCTCTCGTTTGGAGAAAAAATTAATCATAAAGACTACTTTAATATGTTTTTTTACAGAATGTTGAGAGAGATTTGATCTTGAAATTGCTGATATATTTGTTATAGAACTTTGGTCAAAGGATTTTTATCAACAAAATCTTATGTGTCTTTAATTCTTAGATAGCTCACATTTGATTTTATATAGTTACAAAACTTTTGTTTAATGTTTCTTGTGTGTTTGCACATATTTGTGTTATCCCAAGTTGTTGTGTGTATCCTCTCCCCTCACGCACTTATGTAATCTTGGGTGTAAGAGAAACACACAATAGCCTCTTTTATTTTTATTGGGAGGCCTTCTTAGGGATTTCATCACCCTAGGGTTTGACCTCAACCACGTTTCCTAGTGGGGTATAGAAAGGTGGAAGAGTGAAATTTGTACCTCAAGGAGTAGCTAGCATCGTTCGAAATCGAAATATATGACCCTCGGTCCATTGAGACATGTTTGGTGATGAGAGTGAGAGAGTGCCTCCCAATATCAGGCTGCTTCAAATGAATTATCTATTCATGGTTGTCTAGGTCACTAAGAACCTTTATTTTTAGAAGCCTAGGAGCCATCAACCGTTGCTTAGTGTAGTGCAGGGTATAGTATCATGCCTAAAGATACTCACCATATATCCCCTTGAGTAGAGATAAATTAGTGGGTTTGGCTTCTCTAGCCTCTCAGGGAGAGAGGAAAGGTAAGTTTGTTGATGTATTGGGCATGTGCCACTGGACCTCTAGTTATCCGCTCTCGAAAAAGAGGTTTCTCACACCGATCTTGGGATATTAGCGCTTTGCATGGTGGGCCTACACTAAGTATACACACCTACCTAAATAATTAGGTTGTACATGTTTTCAACTATCTACAATCGTGTTATACCAATGACACCATTGGCCTTTCTGTACTTAAGCCTTTACTCCTTAAATTCAAGAGTCAACAACCTTTCTATTTTTTGAGTGTTTTCTAAGTGTATTCTATCCTAAAATATAAAATATAAGATGACACAAAAAACCACTTTAAACACTTAATTTCTAAAAAAACCAACCATAGTTACACATCTGCCATTCTATCATGCATCTGTTTACACTGAGATAAATTAGGGTTTATCCTTTGGAATCTAGAATTCAAGCCTAATTGACTTGGTAACCTGATACAAAGACCTAAGATGTCAAACTTTCCTAGTTTAGCACTCAAATTTCATATTCTCCCCTGGCTTAGATAATTACATCTTTAGATTAAAGTTTACATTTTCATCCAACATCATAACCGAAAACCTTTGCATTCCAAATCAGAAAACCAATCAGATCCTGATTAGACCTGAGTTGTCCTTTAATTATCTTGATTTTATACTCTTTCATCACCCCATCAATAGTTGGGCCTAAAAATCGTTAGTCTAGTTTAGGTTTGACTCTTATCAACCATAATCTTCATTTTTATCCTTTTAAGGTCTAGACACTTCTAGAGAGCACTTTGATCTATCATCATTTGATAAAAATCCAAAAACATAGCAAAAATAAAAATGCATCATTTAGCATAGGTGCATGCTTTCTTAAACTTGCAAAAAATCCAAAAAAAATTAGAAATCTAAAAATCCAAAAAGACATCATTTAGCCTATCAAGTCTTATATGGTCGAAACAAGGTCACAAAGAAAGATAAAATAAATGGATCCTACAATTGACTCTACGTTTGATCCTAATAGCATCATGTAGCTTGGGACATCCTCAAGCTCACAACCAATACCCCAACTAGGATCTACCCTACCTCCTTCTGATGATGAGTTTGCCCTAATTAATGTTGAACAAAATTTGACCCAGGAGGAGGTTGATGATGCTTCACAAGATCCCCGAGTATTGAGAGTGATAGATGTCATCTTGTCCGCAAATCCCAACATATATTTCTTGTCACTTGCACAACAAGGAGCTAAGCTTCCCACGAATTTTGATATTTCTACTGTGATAGAACAAACACCTAATATAGCATCCCAAAACAAAGGTTCCATTAACATGACGACCCCATCAAATAATCTCACTTCACAACAATTAAGCACAAGTATGCCACTTGGAACAAAATCTCATAACATAACAAGTGTGAACATACCTATGAATTTGACATTTTAACAACAATTCAAAAACCCACTTTACTACATGTCATTGTATCCCTAAAAAACAATAGAATCCAATAATATGACACTAGTGACACAAAACATCACAAATCAAAAGCAACCCATCCAAATTCAAATGTCAAACACTTCACTTCCCATGTCACAGGTAAACATGATCAACTCTTCACAATACAAAAACACAAATTTCATCACACCTCCGAACACATCATTTTCACAAAATATCAAAGAAGCAACCAAAATGCAAACACTTATATACCCACAACCCAAACTCAAACAATTATCAATCCAAATCAAAATGTGAACCAAAACCCATCACATCAACAAAGTGCCACTTTCACAAGTGGTTACTTTCCTCAACACATGCCACCTAATCCAAACCTGACATTAGCATCCCATTTCAGTCAAATCATGCGACCTATACAACAACACCGTCACTTGAACACTCTCAACCAAAACACCTACAACACTAAAAAAAACACGTCTCCTATACCGCCATCACCAACAAGAATACTATCTCAACAATTATAAAACTTGCAACGAGTGTGATTCAAAACATTGATTTAAAAAAAAATTACACAGTTTCAATCCAGAAGTTTTTAGCAAAATATATCACAAACCTACAAGTTACAGGACTCAAAAATAAATACACACCTGAGGACATATGTCCTTACCCCTTCGATAGAAGTATATACATGCCATCTTTTCCCCAAAACTTTGAAGTACCATAATTTGACAAATACAAGGGGAAAGGAGATCCTATAGAGCATATCAGGGAGTTTTACGCAGCCTATCTAGATCTCATACATTATCAAACATGGGTAAGTGCATGGATCTATGACATAATTTTGGCTCTTAAGATGCCACTTTTTTTTCTTCTGAAATCAGAAAAATATGCTTTGCACGAGAAAATGAAGATAGTTACGCTCAAAATTTCAAGATGTAGCAAGAACAAAAGTTGAAGTGCTCCGAGTCTAGTTTCTAAGCTACTATTTTTTTTTTGAAATTAATGAATATTAAGGGTCTCAAAGGGAGGGAGGAGTGGCAAAATAGGTCCTGATTGAAAAAAAAAATAGCATAGCGCCTGAGGGCTCCCCCCTTTTTGATTAACTTTTTTTTAGAATTTCAAAAATCCCAATGGTGAGAAATTAGCTAACACCATGTAGTTTATCCTCGTTCTTTCGGATAATTTTTTTAAATGAATATATAATATTTTATGAATTTTCAAAGTGGACACATCTTGAAAAGCTGAAATTTGAGCGTGCTCCCCCCTAAATTTTTTGAAAACTAATCGAAAATTGATTTTTTTTTCATCATGTGTAGAATGGAGTCTAGTTTCAAAAAATATAATTTGTTTCAAGTTTTGATTAAAGAGTAAAAATTTATCCTAAAACTAGCACATGTTGGTTTTTTACCAAAAACAGAGGTATTTACAATAGAAGCCATGGATCAAAACCTTAACTAAATCAAAATGAAAAAAGAATTATATATTTAGATAGCTAAGAGAGAGGTTAATGCTATCACAATTTTTTTTATAAACTTGCATTGAAAGACGTGCAAATGAGACAAGGAGCACAGACAAAAATATGAGGAAATTTGGAAAATTTTGTCAATTAACACATCCAAAGCAGGTCATTTGGCAAGCGCCAAATTTGGTGATCGCCAAATGACCTGCTTTGAAAAAAACCTAAATTTCCCCTCTTTAGTCGACAACTTTGATAATGCTTAGAGTGCACCATTTATGATCGTAGATGGATAGTTGAGGTTTTACCTTTCATACGCTCTCTAACTCATTACCCTTATTGGATAACTCTTTATCCCTCCGAAGTATCTCTCTCAGGTCTCACTCCCTCCCATGTGACCTAGACTACTCTCTCTCAGTACAATCCCCTCTATTAGGTCTCTTTCCCTCCCACCTAGGTACCTAAATAAATCTATCTCACTCCAACCCCCTTTCTCTCTCTCTCTCTCTCTCTCTCTCCCCCTTTGGTATTTTTGTCTCTCTCACTCCATCTCCCTCTCTTAGGTTGTTATATTTCTCTCTCTATCAATCTCTGTCAAGTCTCTCCCTCCTACCCCCTCTCCCTCTCTTAGGTCTCTCACTCAATCCCTCTATCTCTCTCCCATTCCATCTCTCTTTCACTCTATCTCTCTTTGGTATCTTCATCCCCCCCCTCTCTCTCTCTCTCACACACACACACACACTCCCTCTCTCTCACTCCCTTTATCTCTCTCCCACTCTCTCCCTCTCTCAGGTCTCTCCCTCCCACCCCCTTTCCCCCTCTCTCAATAATCTCTCTCTCTCTCTCTCTCCCTTCCTTATCTTCATCCACCCCCCTCTCTCTCTATCTCTCCCTCTCTCTCTATCTCTTCCTCCCTCTCTCTCTTTTTCTGTCTCTCCCTCTCTATCTGTCTCCCTCTATCTCCCTCCATCTCCCTCTGTCTCTCTCTCTCTCTCTCTCTCACTCCCTCTATCTCTCTCCCACTTTGTCTGTCTATCTGTCTGTCTCTATCTCTTTGTCTCTACGTCTCTATGTCTCTCCCTCCCTCTCTCTATCACTCCCTCTCCCTCCCACCCCATCTTCCTCTCTCAAGTCTCTCCCCCTACAAGGTGTTGAGGGTACAGGGTTTAGGGTTTAGGGATTACGGTTTACGGTTTAAGGGTAGAGGGTGTAGGCTTGAGGGTTTAGTTGGGTTTAAAAGGGTTTAAGGGTAGAGGGTTGAGGGATTAGGGTAGAGAGTTTAGTTGGGTTTAAGGGTTAAGGGTAGAGGGTATTGGGTCTAAGGGTTTAGGGTTTAACCTGGTTAAGGGATGAGGGTTTTAGGGTTTTAGGGTTTTAGGGTTTTAGGGTTGAGGGTTGAGGGTAGAGGGTAGAGGGTAGAGGTTTTAGGGTTTAGGGATTAAGGGTATTGGGTAGAGGGTTTAGGGTTTAGGGATTACGGTTTACGGTTTAAGGGTAGAGAGTGTAGGGTTGAGGGTTGAGGGCTGAGGGTTTTAGGGTTTAAGGGTTGAGGATTGAGGGTTGAGGGTAGAGGTTTTAGGGTTTAGGGTTTAGGGATTAAGAGTTAAGGGTAGATGGTTCAGGGTTTAGGGATTATGGTTTATGGTTTAAGGGTAGAGGGTGTAGGGTTGAGAGAGAGAGAGAGGGGGGTTTTGAGGGTAGAGGGTAGAGGGTAGAGGGTAGAGGTTTTAGGGGTTTAGGGTTTAGGGTAAAGGGTATTGGGTTTAAAGGTAGAGGGTATTATGTTGAGGGAAGAGGGTAGAGGGTTTAAGGGTTTGGTTTAAAGGGTTTAGGGTTGACGGTTTAGGTCTCCCATCCCTCTATCTCCCACTCCCTCTCTTAGGTCTTCCCCCCACCATAACTAAATAAATCTCTCCCTCTCAAGTCTCTCTCTCTCGGGTCTCACTCCCTCCCACGCTACCTAGACTAATCTATGTCACTCCAATGCCCTCTCTCACACTCCCTCCCTGTCAGGTCTCACTTACCTCCCACCCTACCTAGACAAATATATTTCACTCCAACCCCCTCTCTCACACTCCCTCTCTCTCCCCCTTTTTTCTTTTTGTATCTCTCAGGTATCATCCCTCCCACCCCCTCTCCCATTGTTAGGTATTTCCCCCCATTGTAACTGGATAACCCTCTATCCCTCTCAGGTCTCAGTCACTACCACACTACTTAGACTAATCTCTCTCACTCCTATCACCTCTTTCTCTATCTCAAGTCTCACTCCCTTTGTCTCTATGGAAGGTGAAGATTTCAAAACAACACATTTGGCGTGTGCCAAATTTGGCGAGTGCCAAATATATTTTACCTTGAAATGGTAAAATAAGGGTTGACCCCATGATTTAGGCCCACATGCTTTTGTATTTGGCTGGTTCAACGCTTTATTCGATTTAGAAATGCCTTTTTTTATGCAGTTGACTCCATGTTGTACCAATATATGCTTGATCCATCACCTTTTTACCACCAATTTGCATGCTAGATAATGTAGAAGAAGACATTTTGAAGTTTCTACATCATTTTACATTATCTAAGGTAATATATTCATTTTGGTAATATTGAAATGTTTATATTTAGTATTTTTGTTTGTTTTTGACAATATAAACTAAATTCCTTTAATGATTTTATTAATCATAACAATTGGACATAGAATTCAACATTGAATTAGATGGGAGTTGCATAAAAAAGTTTAATTTTTAGGAGGTTAAAGAACAAAAAAATTAAAAACATGACATTTACTTAAAGAAAATTTACTTAACACAAATTTACTTATGAATTCTATTTGCATTACTTATATTACTCCACTTCCAACATTGCTAGTGGAATTCACTCTATTTCATTTAAGGTAGATGTTTATATTAAGTTTTTTTGTTTTTTTTTCACAATTTTTAGACCATTCATTTGATGATTTTATTAATCTTCATTGTTACACATAGAATTCAACATTAACTAATATGGATTTCTACATGTAAAAGTTTAAATTTTAGGAGCTTGAAGATATAAAATGGAAAACATGACATAAGAGATTCAAATTCATTATTAGTGATGGTTGTGTGAAAACTTTTATTTTCAACTAATTTGGAAAACCTAATAGCTTTCATCAATGTTAATGCAAGTTTCCATTAAATTTTTTGTTCCATAAAAAATTCACCTTCATCACATATTCTTAGATAAATTCAAATGAGTTGACATAGTTGTTAATGCAATTTCCATTCATTCATACCATTTACCTTTCTAATAAATAAAAAATGGGAAAATATTGTGCAATTGAGAATGCTTATTGTCTTTCTAAGTTACCTTGTTTCCAAAGAAATAGTGAATAATTATAAGATATAGCATCACAAACCCTTCTTTGAATTCATCTTCTTCATGGCTTTGTTGAAAATCACAATGTGGTTTTGAGAACAATAAACACAATATTCTCTAGTTTTCATTTAGGTGGCAACAACTTATACCCTAGGTTTATGATGCAGAGCAGGGAGACAAAACATTCAACAATCACAATTAGATCAGTTTCAAACAATCTTCAATCTCAAAAACCTCAATTGAATGCTCAACTGACCAATTCACATTCACTTCCTTGTAGCATTAACAATAGAGAAAATTGTTCATATCTTCTCAAAGAAAACTCAAACCCACAAACCCTTGACCTTTTCAGACACCCATTAAGGCCTTCAAAAACATATGTCAAAAACACAGTAGGTCACTTTGGACCAACATCACCAAAATAGTGCTTCTACGCTGCCCCAATAGGCTAATTAGGCCAGTTTTACAAAGCATCAAACCTTCAAACACTTTTCTAGTCCCAATTCTCTTTTGACAGACCTTCACCAGCCTACAAAACTTTAGATTCAACAAATTTTAGTCACTCAAACCCTCTCTAATGCATCTAAACACTAAACCCTTGCTTTAGGCCTTTCTATGCTTCAAACAAGGAGGGTATTGAAAATCAACATTTCAGGCCTCTAGCCACTTTTCCTAACTCTTCAAACACACTCAAATATGTCTACCCATGCTAGAAAAATCAACTCCCTTCCTCTACTATTGCTATTTCACCCAGCTCCCATTCTAAACCACCATTTTGAAGCCAAAATTCACACAAATACCCCTGGGGCAGCATCAAAACTCCATCATATCCTACTCCCTGCTCAAAATGCATACTCTAACATCTAACCCTATGGATATGTAATCAATGGTACATATATTTTTAAAAATTTATGCATTACTCACTTTTCTTGCGATATGGAGGTAGATGTATGTATGAAAAATGTTGCAGCATAGACATGCTTGATAATTCCAAATGACTCGCTAGCTTCTTTCATAAAATTCTTTGGTGTGTTTCATATTTAATACAATGTAATCAACAATATCAATATGTTTCATAAAATGCATTACTTACTTTTGTTCTATGTGTGTTTGTGGTTCTATGTGTGTTTGTGAACATGTAGCATTCAACGTCATGTCAAGGAAACAACCGAAGCCTCTAACATAGGATGAACGTACAGTTAAAAATGAAAGGAGAAGAGAATCAAAAAATGTAGCTCGTGAAGCAAAGGAATTACAGCCCATACAACCAAAAATTCCCGTGCAATCTAAGAGAGATGTCAAATTGGAAAAACAAAGGACATGAATGAGGAAAGTTCATGGAAGGACATGAATGGATACCAAAGTTGGGGGAACATCATCAACCATAGGTGAAGCTCAATGCACATATCCAATTGAAGACATATCAGTAACAACATGTGGTTTTCCAAGTACATCAAAAATCACATTTGCAATTGAAGACACACCATCAACAACATTGCGTTTTGAAAGTACATCAACAAACACATCTCTATTTGAAGGCACTCCACAAACGACATCTCAAGTTGGAGGTACAACATCGTTTACATGTCAATCTCAAGGTATGTCATCAATTGCACCTCTGATTGAAGGTACATGATCTATCCTTGATGTTGTTGACCTTCCTAATGTTGACACAAATTTACATTTGAGAACTCCTCCTAGAGTTTTGCATAGAAAACCTACATTTTTTATTGATATTGATTCCAATGTTTTGAAATGGATGCCCAATAAGATTCCAAAATGTACATGTCAAAGATATGCACAGAGGATATGGAGTTTATTTTTTGCGAAGCTAAGTGAGGGTGGAAGATGCTAACTATTTGTTGAAATGATGAGACAACTCAAATTTAGGCCCACCATGAAGGCTCTAGGGCTAAGAGTTTCAAATGACTCAAGTGAAAATTCCATTGTAAAGAACTTGATGAGTGCATACGAGAGTGTGGGTTCTACCTCACGCACAGAGGATAGTTGTGCCACACGACGTGTGATGACAACAACACTGTTAAGCAGTCAAACAAGGAACAAGGTGAGCCTTACAAAGACAAGTAAGTCTTTGAAAATAAGTAGATCATCTCTAATGAGAGCCAAAGGAAGGTGTGAAAGAGTGGAGGATCCAAATAGCAATGAGTTATGGGCATTCTCGGGTAGAGTGCCACAACAAGATACAAGAATTGTTCAAGGCTTGAGATCTTTTATATTGAATTATTGGAAGGCTAACACAAGGACCTCTCCTAATCAAAGAGATGTTTTAAGAAGGAGAATTGGTAGTAAAATTCGTGAGCCACATCCAAAGCATTATTTGGATACCACTCAAACCCAATTTTTTGCTTATTTTGTACAAAAGTTTCCTTAAATTAAAATATGTCAAAGGTATTTTGAAATGCTAAAGTCTTTTTATGTCAAAATAAATCACATACACACTGTAGACATGGAAAATGAACAAGTTCGGTTCGACACACTTGATCCTGATTATTAACGACATTTCCTCCTAAATCATACTCTCAACACTTCATCATATTCTGTCCCTTAATTTAATAAATCATTGTTTATTTGATTAAGTCTTTCTCTGCCAGTGATTAAATTAATCGATTTAATTTAATTAACCTTATATTTCTATTTAATTAAATAAATCATTTTATTTAATTAAAGTCTCTAAAGTCCTCTTATTAAATTAAATAAATTAAGCCTTATTGGATTTAATCTAACATTATCCCACTTAGTTAAATAAATCAAAATCATTTATTTAATTAAGCATTTCCTCTCAATTATGATTTAAATCAATTCATCAATTTAAGTCAAAATTGTCAAATCATCTAAACCCTCATTAAATTAATCAAAATCCTTGATTAAGTTAATCCCTATCACTAAAATCTTCTAGAGAATGCAAGTTGCACATGAAAATAGATTTAATTCATTTATTAAATCTCTATTTTCCCTCACAGGGCATCAAAAGGGAATATGCTCTCAAGTTTGAACTCAAAAAGTCCAAGTGGACTTGTACATCCAACAAGGCATTCTCTCCTCTTACATGTCCTTGTGCATTGAGCCAAGTGGCATTTATTTCATTCCTTTTTCCCTCTCACATGTCATTTATTCAAATTCAAATTCCACCTAATTGCATTTATTGGCACTTTGGCCAAAATGTGCACAACCATCAACCATTCACATCTTGACAAGTGGCACTTGGCCATTGGATGTTGAATGATCCCACATTGCTTGTTTTCACTCTCTCTTCCATTTTGGAAATCTATAAATGAGAGACTCTTCCTCTCATTCTACAACACACAATTTTGAGTAATCTTACTATACTCAAATTCATATTCATCCACAATTTCATTCAAAGTTACTCTCTTGACATTGAGAGCTAATTTTGTGCACTTCATTTCATCATTCACATATTTCACCATTTTCATAGCTAGGTTATGCTCAAATCTCATCATGGAGATTTGACCAATCTACTACTTCAACATTGCAACTTAGGAGTTGGGAAAGGGCCAATTTCAACATTCAATTGGCACCAATTCCCCATTGAGATCATAAGTTTATTGGTTTAATTAGGATTTACATGCATTTTTACATTTTGTTCTTCATTTTCCTAGTTTAAGTTTTAATAGATGGATTTCATGGGGAATCCTCATTTCACCTTGCACAATGATCTAATGTTATGTTTGTTTTTTGCTTGTGTGCAAGTCTGAAATTGAAGGGTTCACATTCTGGCGCTAGAAGGAGGGCACTGTTGAATTTGTTTTTTTATAATTTTACTTATATCTCTGTTGCAGGAAGTTTTAGTTCGTTCGGTGTGTTCAACTGTTTTATTAACAATAGTTTCTGTTGTTATTCATTGTTAAAAACCTTTTGCAGATCGTTGCATTTCATAAAAAGACAGTTATCTACGTTTCTATTTCTTTATGTTATTCTGTTTGAGAAATCTTCTGTTTCTTTATATTCTAATGTCTGAGAAATTTTTCATAGAATACGAGTCATGATTTTTTCTTTATGCTTAACTATTCGTGCATTCTAAAAGTAAATCATCTAAAAAATGATCAAATCATAATTTGAACAAGTCCTTCTACGAGCTTTTTCCCCATGCTTTTCCTTACTGTTCTCCCGTGCAGTCAAACTGGCCTCTCACCGCGCTATCGCCCCGTCATTTCCTTCTGGATTCACTGTCTCCACCACCTCTTACCACCTTACCGCACCATCAACCCTCATCGCTCGTGGTACCATGGTGTCCACTGCCATACCATGACTTACCTCCTCACTGACCGTGGTCTTGTAGTTTCCACCTTCTAAGTCTCCCAAGTTACTACGGCCTGACTGTCTCTTCCCTGCAGTTGAGTGGTTAACGACCTGAAAGCTACTACCGTTGTCCCGTGGTCACCCTCTTAATCGTCTGTGGTGGTGCGGTGACTTTTTTTTCTGCTTCGTGTGTTAACTATCAGTTAACCACCTATTCACTACCCGCTAGTTGCTACTGCTGTCCCGCGGTCTTCCTCCGTAACCATCGTGGTAGAGCGGTGTCCATTGCATTACCGCCGTCTAGCTTTTCCTTGCCCGTGATTGAGCGGTTAACTGCCTGCTCGTTGTCACCGCGGTCTCCCGCCTAAATGCCAGTGGTAGCTCGGTAACCGCCCATCATCTCCACTGCTGCCCCGCGGTCTTCCACTTAACTGCTAGCGGCAGCACGGTAACTGTCTCACTGTCTGACGTCGCCCCACAGTCTTCTGTTTTACCCTCCGTGATATCGCGGTGAACTTGCTAACCGCCGCCCTAACTGTCATTTCACTGCCACCGTGTCACCGTGGTCTTCTGCCTTCCCATCCACAGTACTGCGGTAAGCCTGTTGATCATTTCTCCTCGTTGTTACTTCGCTGCCATCGCGGTCTTCCATCTTGTTGTCTGCGGTATTGCGGTAAACGTGCCCGACCAAGTGTGCAAGCCGCCACCACGTGGACTGTCTCAACCATCCGTGGTATGGCGGTAGAAGGTTTTAATTCATGAAATAGACAATGGTATAAGGAATTTTTTTTAAGCATTATAAAAAGGTGGCAAATTTTTCTTAACTTATGATTAATGCATTAATATATGAGAGATTTGGTGGATTATTTTATTCATATTAACTTTGTATTTTCTTTTACAGGTTGATATTGGAATCAAACTGAGGCAAAAGCAAGATTGGAGAAATTCACAAAAGCATTTTTTAATGGTTATTGAGCTAGATTTTTTTCCATTTTCATGCTTGTTTAAAATTAATCATTTGACTTAATCCTTTTGGCTAAAAAAAAGAACCTTAGACATTTACTAAATTTAAATTTGGGTTCTAAAAATTGAACAAGGCAAACTCTCACACTTCAAAATTGGTGCTTTAAAAAGAACTCATCTTTTGCTTTGAGGATTAAAATGCATGATGTTTTGTAATCCTTTTCACAAAGTAATATCATTTAAAAGGCGTATGCGCTTCTCTCGTGCCTCATGGCGATCTTGAGAATAAAAAGTCTTTTTGTGATATTAAGTTGTCAAAAGTATTACCTCCACACTTCATTTTTGGGTTTAAAATTGAACAAAACATCTTGCGAGTGTGAGTAGGATTATTGCATGTGTTCTCCCTTTATTTCTAAACAAAGGTTGATCGAACTACGAATATGTTTACTCGCTTTTTTTTATCTTAGCGGGCCTACCTTGTGGGAAAAAGTACTCACCCAAGGGAACGACCCAACCGGTAACACACTAAGGACAAGTGTATTTCCAGCCAGGATATAAAATTGGGTACTAGAACAAAAGACAATATCATGCGTTTGGCTTCGATGAGAAGGGAAACAATGGTCTCTCTTCGCATGGGTTAGCCTCCACGAATGGAAAGACCGAATTAAAACACTTGTTTAGAAGGCCAAATCCTTATCTATTTTGTTGGTGCAAAAGGTCATGTCCTTTGAAGCCGCCCCACATTATACATGCGGTTTTGTTGTAGAGATGAAAAGTATGCCATAGGAGATTCATGGGTACTGATGCTTGGATGACCCGAGAAGTGTGTGCCGTGGAGGGGATCTAGTGTGGTCAAGCATCTAGTCATCCGCATAGAATATGCATAGCTGGATTCGTCCAAGTGGGAACCCAAAAAAATATTGTCTCTTCATCCTAGGGTTGTACATGTGCTTGGAAATGGAGAACACATTGCTTAGTTCTCAAAACAATTGAAAAAAAAATATTCACAAAGAACTCCAAATTTCAAACCCCTTGGAGGAAACAAATATCCTTGATGAATTTAAGTACGCTTGCTTTCCCTAGGGATCATATCCTTAGAGGTTTCTAAGTGCTTGGATTTTATCATCATTTGTTTTCACTAAGGTAAACCTAGGAAAATTTTGCCCTAATTTTCTTGATTTTTACATAATGGACCTTGTGGGATGAAAAGAAAGTGGGACATTAGACATGCAAGAAAAAACATAATCAAGAAAGTGATTTTGATAAAAGGAATTCACTAAGGAAAGATAAAAGACAAATTAAACCTCACATGTGTTGTCTCAATGATTTCTCGAAAGGTCAAAATTCCAAAACCAAAGTTCAAAAGGATTAGTCTCAAAGACCGTGAACAACGTCTTGAAATGCTCCTTGAAGTCAGAGAAAGACTAGTGTACAATTTCTATAAGAAGGCTTCAAGAAACAACCCAACTTTGTATGCATTCTATTATCAATAGAATCCTGAGGTTTTTGAAAGATTTGCATTCCTCACATAGGAAGTGTAGCATGTTATTCAACACCGAGGTTCTGTAAAAAAGAGTCATGTCTAGGTCAAGTCTAGGATCAAAGTTGTCACTCTCATCCATCTCTCCATCAACCAAATCTCATCCCATCAATAAAATTTTGAGAACTTTAGAAAAATCATTCATGCTAAAGGCTAAATCAACATCACTCTATCTTGGATTAACACCTAGCCAAATAGTCAAATCTCTTGAACAAATTTGCCTCTAAGATAACACAAATTCCTGAGGTCTACTAGTTCATGATCACCTTGGTTGGCTTAACACACTTAGCCAATCCATTCTGTTGTGCGAGTTTTTCCTAGGATAACACAACTTCGTAGGGTTTACAAACTCACCACCATCTTGTTTGACTTAACACACCTAGTCAAACCATCACAATCAATCCAAGCCCTAAAGTTTAGCATAAACCCTAAAAATTTCTTCAAAGGTTTCACTCATTCACTTCATCCATTTATCTCATCATCATCACCACCCCCTTTGATCCTTTTCCTTCCCTAGTTCTTCTCTTTTGGGCCTAAACATTAAGATCAAACGATCCTTATTTTTATGGTCCAAACAAGATCACAATACAAGAAGAACATGGAAAAAATCAATGAAATATCAACTTCCAGTAACTTGGGTCAAGTAACCATCAAAATAAACCTTGCGGGATCAAGCAATCCCCCAAGTAGCTCTCCTCTACCATCAAAAAATCCTCAAGAGGAAAGCTATGAGGAGGACATAAAAAATGAGGACATGGGGATGAAACAATCAGAAATGGTAGAAATGGTTTAGAATCCAGAGAATCATAAAATTGTCAATTCCATGTTTAAATACTTACGTATGTTAATGGAAGGAGGGATCTCGATTCTTTCTGACCTTGACGTAGGCGCTAGTATGGACATGCCTCTTACGAACACATCCCCAATGTCAACTTTGAATATCACTCAAGAAATGCCTCAAACCATATCCACAATCACACCAACCTCCCCAATTGTGAACAAAGGAAGTGCTATGTTTCGAGAGTTACAACATCGCCTTATAAAAAAGAAAGAGGTAAGTATCAGCACCACCCCGGATAAATTTGTCGTGATAAATACATCACACCCCTACGTACCACTCACCTTCCATAATCATGCAGATTCATCCTCATTCCATGCAAAACTGGCCTATCCGTTAAAAATACCTACTTCTCTACCACAAGGAGAAGGTGGTTTGTTTGGAGCAACGGGATTCATTGACTCGTTCTCCTTCCAGGGGAACTTACCACCCTTTCCTCCATTACCGCTTACATCCACATCACCTATTGGATTGGGTCTTCCCCCCCTACCCACATCTAGTTTCTCAAATCCAGGCAATCTGAGCATCACATCGAATCCTCTCTTTTTGCCTGCAACATCACAACAACAAGTGGCAACCAATCAAGCCACCATAACCAATACATCAGTCGGTCCTCAAATCTCTCAAAACATACCTTCTCAAGGACCAAGCATCTCAACCACACCCCTAACAACTCAAATCCCAACCACCAACACAACTATCTCGCCCGTCACATTAATTGGCATCATTCCTAATCCACCGCCAATCCCACCAAAAGCTAACATGATGAATTAATTCACCACCCTAATCTAAACCATCCAGAAAGCCAATCATCAGAGGGTACTGAAAAAAACCAACAAGCTACACAACAGGCTGCTCAATAAGCACAAGCACAACTAGCTGCCCAACAAGCTACACAAGCCCAACAAGCCGCACAAGCTGCTCAAGAAGCCCAAAAAGCGCAAGCCCAAGCTCAAGCCCAACAACAAGCGCAAGAACAATACCAAGTGCAACTGCAAGCAATCCATTGGAAAGCATACCAACAAGCCCTACAAGACTTTCAGGCACAACAACAAGCCAAAAAAAAGCTTTGTTGGCACAAGAGCAGATCGACCAACAACAAGCTTTGTTGGCACAACAACAACTCGAACAACAACAAGATTTGTTGGTGCAACAGTAGCTCGACCAACAACAAGCTTTGTTGGTGCAACAACAACTCGACCAAAAGCAGGCTTTATAGGAACAACAACAGATGGACCAACAACAAGCTTTGTTGGAACAACAACAACAAGATCAACATGCGTTGTTGACGCAAATGCAGACATACTAGCAGGCCTTGAACGCACAACAAAGCTTACAACAAACTCCCACTATTACTCCTCCCACCAATCAAATACCCCAAATACCTCAAAACAAATTCATTCCACCTCCCGATCCGAGCAACGATGTCGCAACGCAAATCAAAATGCTCTCGCAACAGGTGTTGGACCTCCAAGTGGGAAAAATAATGAGTACACCAGACAACTTGTGCCCTTATCCATTTTATAGAAGTCTCACGATGGTACCATTCCCAAAGGGATTCGAGATCCCTAAATTTGACAAGTATAATAGAATGGGTAACCCTGAAAACCACGTCAGGGAATTTCAAGTGCATTGCATGGAGGTTGCATAAGATGACACATATCTAATGTGCCTCTTCCCCTGAAGTCTAATTGGTCTAGCCATGGAATAGTTTTCTCATCTACCCACAGGCATTAAAACATTTGAGGAGATTATGGAAGCATTCCTTAAAAATTATGCTTTCAACATGGGTGCGGATGTTAGTTTGGAAGAACTATCAACACTCAAACAGAGAAAAAGGAGAGCTATTCACATCCTTCTTTTAAAGATGGTGATCCAAGGCCAATCAGAGCAAGTAGACCATGCCAGAAGAACAACAAGTTTGCACGATCATATCTAATCTAGATGAAAACTTGGCATTCTACTTAAAAATGCAATGCATCACATCATACGATCAACTGATCCCAAAGGCACTCAACATCGAAAGAGCCCTTATTGCATGAGGAGGTGCCTCAACATTTATTCCACCACAAGATAACCGCCCGTCCAACAATTATAATGATAAACCTGGAATGTGGTGAGGAACAAAAATATCACGATCAACTGATCCCAAAGGCGCTCAACATCGAAAGAGCCCTTATTGCGTGAGGAGGTGCCTCAACATTTACTCCACCACAAGATAACCGCCCGTCCAACAATTATAATGATAAACCTTGAATGTGGTGGAGGAACAAAAATATCATGAAAGACGGCATAAGTGCTCCCAAACCAAACATCCAAACTCATCACCAGCCACAAAATCATAATGGCAATAATGTGCAAACTAATGCAGTAGTAGTACAACAACAACCACTCCCCACCAACCAAATCAATAACTTGGGCAATCAAGGAGGACCACCTCCCAGAAGCAAATACCCTCCCAAGCGAAAGTTCATGGCTCTTGGGGAATCCATCGAGTCCATAATGAAGAAGTTGGTCAAGGAAAACCTAATCAAACTCTCCAACTCTGAGCAATACGTGGAACCCATGACCAAACCACCATGGTATAATGAAAACCTCCTTTGTGATTTTCACAAGATCAAGGGACATAGCACTACAAATTATATGAGACTGAAGAATATCATCCAAGACCTCATCAAAGACAAGATCATCAATGTTGAGCAACCAACCGGTAATCAAGATCTAAAAATATACACAAATCCGATGCCAAATCATAATCAAGGAAATAATTAGGGGAACAACAAATACAAGCAAAAATATGCTAGTGCTAATCTAGTATATGAAGAGATAGTTGCATGTGTCGATGAAATGGTCATGGTCATTAACGTCAAGGGAGCCAACACCGATTGTGGAGTCACCACACATGGCAGAAAGTTCACCATTGTAGGGGCACCATCTAAGATTCCCACTTCAAACAAAAAATCCGTTCCCTATGACTACAATGTCATCGACCAATTAAAAAGAACTCCTGCACTGATCTTCATCATGGAACTGTTAAAAATTTCTGCTGCCCATAGACAAATTCTTGATGAAGCTTTAGCGACATCCACCATCTCTATCACCCTTGACACAGATCAGTTCTAGGCTATGGTTGGTAATATCATTACCCTGAACCTCCTTACATTCTCCGATCAAGACTTCCCCCCGCAACCATCTCATAACCGCACACTTCACCTACAAGTGCTAGTCCACAAAAAGAAAGTTAAAAGGGTCTTGTTGGATGGAGGTGCAGGCCTTAATATTTTCTCTCTCAAACTTATAAAGAACTTGGGATTCACCAAGGATTCCATTAACAAGAACAAGAACATCACAATAAGGGCATATGATGATCAAGAAAGAGTGTCTCAGAGCATTATTAAAATCCCAATCCAAGTGGGACCAACAACCATGAAGACTACCTGTCAGGTCCTTGACCTAGAATTACCATATAACATCCTCCTAGGATGTCCATGGATCCACGAAATGAAAGAAGTGGCCTCAACATATCATCAATGCATAAAATTCTTGTACCAAAATGAGGAGGTCACTATACACAGGGATCTTGAATAATTCGCCTACTACAAAAAATTGGAAGCCAAGTTTTATAAAATCGCCCAAGTGTCAAAAAATGATGAAGGTCCATCCACTGCATACATTGATCCAGCTAACCTCGCCTCCACTTCTGTGATAGAGACACCCACCATCCCTAATATATCTGACATCAAAAACATTATCCAGGACAATGGATGTGGAGACTATAGAATGAAGAAGAGTGCATTTGTTGTAGGAGAGTTACCACAATCTCCTAGGTCACATGGGCAACCTCGATCAACCAAACACCCATCCACACCCTTAGGGCAGACCCCTCTAGATTCCGCCATTGGGGAGACCTAAGTTGGGAAAATGTTGATGAGGAAGATATTTCAAGCACAATATACCGTGATGCAAAACCCACACCCACATTACCTATGGATGAAGCCAACAGAGGGCTACAAATAATGCTCAGCATGGGCTACAATGGAAACCAAAGCCTTGGAAGGAACAGTGATGGATGAGTGGAACCCATCATTATGGAGAGACGAATGAGAAATATTGGCCTTGGATGTACCCCTCCGAGTATAGTCGTACATGGCAGAGGTACCCCTAGTAGGGCAGTCAGGTCCTCCCCTCAAGTATCGATAACCACCCTTAGACCACCCGTATGCACAGGTATCCCACTTGGCAACTTCACCTTTAACGTAATTGATGTCTGTGCCAGTAGTGATGATGACGATACCATAATAGGCCTACCCATGCTTTTTGAGAACTCCTCCTTACTAATGATTAGTGCCTCACGCACTGAGTCAAACCAAAAAACTCACCAAATCACCTTAGTATACCCTCAACTCATCGATCATGACCAACGAGGACCGCCAATTCTAGACTCATTCAAAAACGATGAGGCTCTCTCAGAATTCATGGGACTAAGGGATACGGTTCTGTGTGGGGATCACAAGGCAAGTTTTGACATCACTTTAGACATCCAGGCATATTACAGGGAGATGATTGAGTCCTTTAGTCGCAAAAGAAAAAATATCTAGAATAAGCTCGAAGTTATTGAGTGAAAACCGCACGTGGCACTCTCTAACCACAAAATAGTAAAAATAAAGGATGCATCCAATGGTGAAAACCTCTTTGAGGTGCCGGAGGATGAAGGATTCAATCTCCCCCCTACTACCTTGCATCAAGAAAAATTAGCAATCCTGGCAGAGCAGTGTAATCCTGTTAACTTGGGAACAAAGACAAAACCGCAAATCACTTTCTATGCTGAGTCTCTCTTGACAGAGGAGCAAGAACTACTGAGAGCATTTCTTAAATAAAGGAAGGTAAAATTTTCATGGACCTATGCTGACATGCCAGGTTTGGATCCAAAAGTTGTGGTTCATCATTTAGCTGTTTACCTTGGAGCAAAACCGGTTAGACAAAAGTTAAGAAAAATGCATCCGTAGATAGCCTTGTTAGTCAAGATGGAGTTACAAAAGCTCCTGGATGTTGGCTTCATACGCCCGATTGACTATCCAGAATTGGTATCCAACCTTGTACCAGTCTCAAAACCAAATGGGGGCATCCACATCTGCATAGACTTCAGAGACTTTAACAAAGCATGTCCTAAGGATGACTTTCCACTACCCAACATTGATATGATAGTGGACATGACAACCAGACATGAGATGCTATCACTGATGGATGGCTTCTTGGGGTACAACCAGATTATGATTGGAAAAGAGGACCAACATAAAACATAGTTCACATGTCCTTGGGGAACCTACTGCTGGAATATGATGCCATTTGGGCTAAAGAATGCAGGGGCTACATATCAGTGAGCCATGACACTAATATTCCATGACATGATACACAAGAGTGTTAAAGATTACGTGGATGATATAATGGATAAATCAAGGCAGAGGCATAACCACATAGCAACCCTAAGTGACATATTTGACAAACTGGAGATGTATAAAGTTAGGCTTAACCCAAAGAAATGTGTCTTTGGCGTACAATCAAGGAAGCTCGTAGGATACATAGTGTCAATGAGGGGGATAGAGGTGGATCCCACAAAGGTTAAGGCAATCCTCTATATGGAAGCACCAAGAACACTAAAACAACTCAGAGGATTACAAGGTAGACTCCAGTCCATCCGGAGGTTCATAGCACAGTTGGCGGACAAACAAATTTCCTATTCACATCTACTCCACAAGGGAGTAGCATACAAGTGGGATAAAAAATGCGATCACACATTTAGAAAAATTAAAGAATATCTACTCACACCACCCATATTGATGCCACCCATTGCAGGAAAACCATTGATCCTATACATCTCAACAACAATAGTAGCTCTGGGTGCTCTTCTAGCTCAACATGATGAAAATGGAACAGAAAGGGCTATCTATTACATTAGCAGAATAATGGTTGGTCATAAACTAAACTACACATTCATTGAGAAAGCTTGCCTAGCACTAGTGTTCACTTCACAAAAATTTTGACACTACATGCTGGCACATAAAATCAAGCTCATCGCCAAAATGGATCCCTTAAAATATCTACTGTCAAAAGCTATGCTCACAGGAAGGATGGCTAAGTGGGTAATGATATTGTCAGAATATGACATCGAGTATGTAGAGTGAAAGGAAATCAAAGGACAAGTTATTGCAAACTAGTTGGCAGAAGCTCCCATCTATGCAGAGAACCCACTCATATCAGAATTTCTAGATGAGTCCATCTTTAATCTCAGCATAGTTGATCACTAGAAACTATACTTCAATGGTTCCCACACACAGCACGGATCAGGAGCCGATGTATTCTTCATCACCCCACAAGGGGATTGCATACCAAGATCTTACAAGTTGGCATTCCCCTGTACCAACAACATTGCAGAGTACGAGGCTTTAACCATAGGTCTCAAAATTTTAGCACAGTGGTGAATCATGGCATTAAAGGTCTATAGAAATTCACAACTTATCATTAACCAAGTCAACGGTGAATACCAAACTAAGGATTATAAACTCACACCATACAAGAAGGTGGTAGAAAGCCTCAAGGAATCATTTATTGATATCAGCTTTGAGCAGATACTGAGGGCAAACAACAGAGTGACTGATGCAATGGCAACGATTGGATCCTTGCTAGATATCCCTCGCAATGTCTTGAAACACGAATTCTTGGTAGAGAAGCTTCTTGTACCTACTTTCAAGGTACCAGAGTCAGAATATGCGTGTGAACTCATTGGTCCCGGTGATCTTCGGTATCATGAAATCTACACCTACCTAAGATTAGTTCTCCCAGCCGATATCACTCCGAACCTCAAACGAACCTTTATCAAAAGGTCCTTACGTTTTGTCATCCTAGGGGAAACCCTCTTCCGTAGAAGCATTGACAGAACCCTGTTACATTGCTTAAAACCTGAGGAATCCTTGACTTCTCTAACTGAGGTATACAATGCAACTTGCGGTTCACACTCGAGTGGTATGACCTTGGCCAAGAAGTTATTAAGAACCAGATACTACTGGACGACAATGGAAAGAGAGGCACATGATTTTTTCAAAAGGTGCCTACAATGCCAGCAGCATGGAGACCTCATTCATGCACTAGCTCAAGAATTACATCCTATTGTTACACCTTGGCCCTTTTCCCAATGGGGGCTCGATCTCATAGGTAAAATCTCACCCACCTCATCCAACAACCACAAGTTTATCATCACCGCCATGAAATATTTCACAAAATGGGTCGAAACAATTCCCATGACCTACATCACCGGAAAGCAGATATCCAAGTTCATCCTGAACTACCTTATTTTCCGATATGGCATTCCTCAATCCATTATCTTTGATAATGGGACACTTTTCAAGAATCAGGATGTCCGTGACGTGTGAAAAATTCAAAATCCAACATCGCTTTTCCACACCATATTACCCACAAGGTAATGGCCAAGCAAAAGCAACCAACAAAACCA
The DNA here is from genome assembly GCA_007115665.2 of Sequoiadendron giganteum. Classification (NCBI taxonomy): domain Eukaryota; kingdom Viridiplantae; phylum Streptophyta; class Pinopsida; order Cupressales; family Cupressaceae; genus Sequoiadendron; species Sequoiadendron giganteum. The sequence goes on along the minus strand of CM021109.1, from coordinate 317,450,020 downwards.
TTTTGAAGATCCCTAAGAAAATAGTCAATGACTCTGGGTGTGACTGGCATCTATAGTTAAATCTTGCCTTATGGGCCTACTGCACTAGCATCCGCATGCCAATAGGCACCACCCCATTCTCCCTGGTCTACAAATCATAAGCCATCCTCCCTATCGAGATCGAGCTCCCATCACTAAGGATATCATTGCAAAACCTCATCACAGATGAGGAATACAGGGTTACAAGACTAAATGAGCTATATTTACTAGATGAACAGTGCATTGATGCCCTAAACCATCTACAAGTCTATCAGAATCGCCTGAAACACAGTTACAACAAGAGGATTAGGCAGCGCACCTTCCAAGTCGATGAACTTGTGATGAAAGAGAACCAAAAGAATGTGCCAAATCCAGATAGCAAAGGAAAATTCAAGCCCAACTAGCTAGGACCATTCATCATCATAGCCAACTATAAATCAGGAGCATATCAATTAGCAACACCAGAAGGTGAGCCTCTACAGGAGCCTCTGAACAACTCCCATCTCAAAAAGTTTTATGCCTAAGAAATTGCAAGGTATAAAACGAAAAATACAAAAACAATCGTAAAAGTCCTGAAAAAATGGTTACCTTGATGAAAACCTGGCAAACAGGCATCTTGGCAACAACAAAAAAATAAAAAAATAAAAAAATCCAAAAAAGTAAAAAAAAGGATTGAAACAAGAAAAAAAAACGTCCTCTAGTGAAAACCACTTCGGTGGTGCTTTGGACAAGTACCTTGGTGAAAACCTGGAAAACAGTCACCAAGTGTAAATAAAGCACTCCCCATCCACCAGGATTTGCATGACTCACTCATCCATTCCATCACATTTCATTAATCCTCCATCCACCCACCCACTCGCATCCATACCATAGCTTGAGCTGATAACCATATCATATTCCACCATAGTACTACTTGGAATATTCCTAAGGTCAGTTTGTCCTGCCTTTATTGAAGTAGTCTATCACTTAACGCTGGGGGCATGTCCTTGAAAATGCCGCTGGATCGGATTTGTGTATATTTTTGTGCTCTTCCCAAATTCATCAGAAAATTAAAAAACATCAAAAACATCCAAATCTTCAAAAATTTCATTCAATCTTGTTAGTCTTCCACCTTGTCCGAACTATGTCATCTCTGAGCTTGAACGTAGGCAAGGTTGATCTTTGATCATCCCCCAAGACATCCTAGGTCAGTCCTTTAGGCATCCGTCCCATTGGCAATCCGCTTGTCCATATTTTTTCACATCTTAGGTCAATACTTAGGCATTCGTCGCAATAAAATGGCAATCTGTTTGCTCATCTATCTCATCATTGAGTCAAGTCTTTCGTCAGTTGAACTACGCGGTCTCTGCGTGTACAACGTAGGCAAGGATAATCTATGAATCAGCTCCCAAGACCCCTAGGATAAGTCTTTAGGTTAGTTTCTTCGCCATAAATATTGAAAATACCAATTTTTTTTGTAAAACATCTCAAAAATACCAAAAAAAACCTCAAAACATTTGAAAAATCCAAAATGGTGCATCCATCGCGTTTCGCTTTCACCTGCGATTGTCATCATTCCTAATAAAATCAATCATCGCCTTCGCCCTTTGGTGAGTTAGTCAGAAGCAGGTCTAGCAGGTTCAAAAGTGAACACCCTAATCGTCAAAGTCTTGAAAGTCTAAATCAGTAAGCAAGCGAGTTGGTCAACTCAGAATATCAATAGCTTATCACCCAATCAGTCCCATCAAAACCTTGATTACATGTCCTAGGATGAATCCTTCCCATGATGGACATAAGAATCAAGTACCTCATAGTAGTTTAGCCTTGGCTAGATGTACAAAGAACATTAGCTTGTTTGGTTTTCTTTATTTAGTCTTTTATTGGCTTATCTTATTTTGTGCTCATTCCAAGGACCTCTCGATGATGCCTAAACAAAACAGGTTTAGAGAGAACGGAATGGGGTAAAGATCGTTGTCTCTTTTATCTACTATGCTTGTGGGATATACTTGTAAAATAGATTAGTCATATATGCTTTGATTGGTTTGTGGAGAAAATGTTTTAGATATCTTGTTGACCACATAAGAAAGCTTGCTTTCCTATGTTTTAGCCTGAGGTGTTTAGAATGTTTGAACCACATCCTGAATGAAGTATGCATGCTAAGTGTGAACAAGCATACTCCTATCTGATTTTCAATTCAAATTTGATCACACTGGGTACAACGCCATCCTGGTCCTTTATACCTTGATGCATCATACCTACGTGTGTTATCAAAAATAAAGTAATTGGCCCTTTGAAAATCCCAACTCCTGGTAAGCAATACATCATCAATCATCATCATAACGTGGGATTGTGTGGATCCTCCTTCCATTCTTCTCATTCTTCTATATTTACTAACATTTCTATCTAAAATCAGTGTGTCGCATCAAAATATACATGAGACTACCCATGATCGATGACTGTCTATGCATCATCAGATTTGTCTACATCAAAGAATTATCTTTCATCCTTTGATCAATAAGACCACTCCTCTCACATTTTATCGCGATATCAATTAGGAAATTAGCCTTTTCAATCAATCTCTCGAGGGGGTAATATACCAGTGTAATCCTTCTCATTGGGGCAATAGTGGGGCATCTGAAAAATCGAAAATTTTTGAACTTTGATCACAACAGTTTATTCTTTGAATCAATGCAACAAGTACATTGCTTCAAAGAGGGGCAAAATGTAGACATGGAAAATGAACAAGTTTGGTTCAACACACTTGATCCTAATTATTAACGACATTTCCTCCTAAATCATACTCTCAACACTTCATCATATTTTGTCCCTTAATTTAATAAATCATTGTTTATTTGATTAAGTCTTTCTCTGCCAGTGATTAAATTAATCGATTTAATTTAATTAACCTTATATTTTTGTTTAATTAATTAAATTATTTTATTTAATTAAAGTCTCTAAAGTCCTCTAATTAAATTAAATAAATTAAACTTTATTTGATTTAATCTAACATTATCCCACTTAGTTAAATAAATCAAAATCATTTATTTAATTAAGCATTTCCTCTCAATTATGATTTAAATCAATTCATCAATTTAAGTCAAAATTGTCAAATCATCTAAACCCTTATTAAAATAATCAAAATCCTTGATTAAGTTAATCCCAATCACTAAAATCTTCTAGAGGATGCAAGTTTCACATGAAAATAGATTTAATTCATTTATTAAATCTCTATTTTCCCTCACATGGTATCAAAAGGGAATATGCTTTCAATTTTGAACTCAAAAAGTCCAAGTGGACTTGTACATCCAACAAGGCATTCACTCCTCTTACATGTCCTTGTGCATTGAGCCAAGTGGCATTTATTTCATTCCTTTTTCCCTCTCACATGTCATTTATTCAAATTCAAATTCCACCTAATTGCATTTATTGGCACTTTGGCCAAAATGTGCACAACCATCAACCATTCACATCTTGACAAGTGGCACTTGGCCATTGGATGTTGAATGATCCCACATTGCTTGTTTTCACTCTCTCTTCCATTTTGGAAATCTATAAATGAGAGACTCTTCCTCTCATTCTACAACACACAATTTTGAGTAAACTTACTATACTCAAATTCATATTCATCCACAATTTCATGCAAAGTTACTCTCTTGACATTGAGAGCTAATTTTGTGCACTTCATTTCATCATTCACATATTTCACCATTTTCATAGCTAGGTTATGCTCAAATCTCATCATGAAGATTTGACCAATCTACTAGTTCAACATTGCAACTTAGGAGTTGGGAAAGGGCCAATTTCAACATTCAATTGGCACCAATTCCCCCATGGAATCATAAGTTTATTGGTTTAATTAGGATTTACATGCATTTTTACATTTTGTTCTTCATTTTCCTAGTTTAAGTTTTAATAGATGGATTTCATGGGGAATCCTCATTTCACCTTGCACAATGATCTAATGTTATGTTTGTTTGTTGCTTGTGTGCAGGTCCGAAATTGAAGGGTTCACACACACTACTTATTGTTGTAGAGTTCATATTGAGTTTTCTAACTATTATGATGTTTATCGACGTATATGTGTAGATATGCATACTGACAATGTTTTGCATGAATGTAACATAATGCCTCCACCTAAATTGTCAAGGAAATTTTTATCTTCCATTTTATGTGAAAGAGAGGATGGTCAATTTTTTTACAAGAAGTCATGTTTGGATGGCACATTTGATGATCATTGTGGTGGCATGCAACATTTTCCAATTTTCCAACACATGGCTAGTACATACACAATTGGAGACATAATTGTGGAATTTGGAAAATATAAGACAGTGGCATATAGTCTAAATGATGGGAAAGAAGAAAAGAAGTGTGAATTTGTCAGTGATAAGATTCCAGTATATTAGTTTATGGGAATTTTTCGTGATCAGGTGGTCTATGAGTATGCAAGGCATACACACAAAGCACAATGGTTGGACTCACAGTTCAAGTTATGCAATGACACATTTCCACTTCGTAGCATTGTTTCAGTTGTTGACTTCGCTGAGAACTACACACTACAACCACCTAATGAGGTGCAATCATAGTACTACAAATCCATGCAGGTTGCTATATTTGTGCATATAACATTCATTCATACAAATGATAGTACAGAGGAAAACATGAAAGTATTGAGAGAGTATTGCTTTTACATCAGTGATGATTGCACACATTCTACAGAGTTTGTGCAAGGTTGCTTTCAAATGTTCTATGCTGATTTGGCTAGCAGGGGCATATCATTTAGTCAGCATATCATATGGTCAAATAATTGTACATCACAATTCAAGAACACCAAAATGTTTTACTGGCTGAGCAGGATGCATAGGATTAGTGGTATTCAACATATGTGGAACTTCTCAGAGGTTAAGCATGGAAAGGGGGAGCATGATGGAGAAGGTGCATGTATCAAAATATCCCTAGCACGAGAAGAGTTAAAGTACACAGACAGTGTAAATTTGATAGATGCAAGATCAATTGTCTAGTGGTGCAATGGTGCAATGGGTCCAGGTAGTGAAGGTAATTCTTTAGTTCGTAGATTTTTTCATTTAGTAGATGATACTAACATTGCAAAATATGAGGATTGTTTTACACTAATAGGATCGAGCGAGCTACACTCTTTTAGAAGCTCCAATGCAGGTACATGGACTATCCATACACATAAGATGGCATGCTTTTGTTCTGCATGTACACTTCAAGAATGGAATGATTGCGAGTCAACAAAGTGGGTTGGCGAATGGTCTGTAAGAAGTCTAACCCCACTTGACACTTATCAGCTCCCGACGGCTCTACAAATCATGAAGATGCAATCATCCATTGAATTTGATCATGTATCGGACCTACTAGAACCAGGTAATATATCTTACTTACAAGTTTTATTATGATATTTAGTAAATACATTTAACAAGATGGACATATCAATGCAGGGCACATTTATGCGGTGATTGCAGATGAAGACAATGAAGAGGGTATATATTATTACTTGTGTCATTGTATCGAGGCCAAAAAGAAATTGGAGGCCCCAATTATAGATGGAAAAAACATAGAATATCCTATAGATTTAGTGGTTGTTACTGGAACATGGCTTCGAAGGTACCCAGTTAAGAATGTTGCAGTTTGGTTGTTTGAGGACTTTGAAAGGCATTGGAAGATTATTCACTACTCAAACCTTGTCGTCACCACCAACATTCATTTGATCAAATATAAGGGTAGACCTATGAACAAGAACTTATGAAAAGTGCGTGAGTCTGACCATGAGGTAATACTTGACACAATAAAGAGTAGAGAAGACCCAGATGGTTCCTTGGATTAATTTTTAGGTATGCACATTGAATTTGTAAAGTCATGTTATTGATCATTGCTTTCTTTTAAGTGTTTAAGTTTGATTGTATAAGGGTTTGCAAAATTGCATTAATGTAGATATATAAAATGATGGTTATATGCTGCTCTCTATTGACCACCTTTAAGTTGGTATTATGATCAATAACAAGGAGGTTAACCAATTACAAACACAAGTTCATCCAACTCAAACCAAAATTTTTCCCTAACAACTCTTTTTCATAAACTCTTCACTATTTCAACCTAGTTTCCTTGTACATGTCCAAACACCAAAACCAGGGCATAACTATCGACCCTCTTAACAAACACACAAACAATTTAGGGTTTCAGATACTTGTTACACTCATTCCAAACATATCTCAAATTAGCATATCACTCTTTTGGACCAACACCTTGAAATATGGCTTTTTCACCATTTTAGACCCTCAAATAGGTCACTTTTTCTAAAGGACTAGGGATAACTTTAAGAAACCCCCCCTCGGTGAAGGTGTAAAATCTTGGCGAATCCTTCCTCTTTTTTGAAAAAATTAATAATTTTCCTAGCGAATCTATACACATTATTATTTTTTTTTTTGAAAATCTTGGCGAATCTTAATGAATAATTAGTAAAAATAATAATCATAGTGGTGAATCCTAGCGAATAATCACTAAAAATATTAATTACAATGGCGAATCTCTCCTTTAAAAAATTGCATAGTTGGTTGGCGTAGTTCCCCCATATTTTTTTATTTTTTGTAATATTGAAGTAGGGGCCCGGGGGCGTCAGCCATCGACAGGGTCAAGGGGTAGTGCCCCTTGCGGGGGTCAAGGGAGTAGAGCCCCTTTGTGGGGGTCAAGGGGGAAACACCCCCTCACGGGGACCAGGGATAGCAGCCCTGCCGTGCTCTTGTCGTGATATAGGCGAGGTCGAGGGGCAGAACCCTCGCCACCAAGAATAAATTCACTATCGAAAATGCATTGGAGCACACACAGATTAAGTGTTTTTTAAACATCTCAATTTAAAAGTAAGACTAAATGAAAAGTGAAAATGTTACCATCGATTAGCTTTTTAATCGGATGGTTGTAGGTTGATTCCGTGACCTAATACACATGTGCCATTTAAAAGGCTTGTTGAGGCCCAAAATTTGTTTTGGGCCATACGATTAGATTTAATCGTATGGCCCAAAACAAATTTTGGGCCTCAACAAGCCTTTTAAAAGGCACATGTGTATTAGGTCACAAAATCAACCTGCAACCATCCAATTAAAAAGCTAATCAATGGAAATAGATAAAAGCCCTATTCAAGGCTAAAATATCCCTAAAATTAAATAGTAATTTATTATTAGTGACGATATTGCCCCAAAATTAATCGGAGGAATATAATATTACTAGTGAATATAATTAATATTTTTAATTACAGTATAAACTACTGGCGAATTAGTTCCAATGATGCAGCGTTTACATGGCAAATTGATCAAGACGAAATTAAATTTTTGTAAAAACTTGGTGATTCGGTCTCCTTTTTAGCTTGTACTATTCACCATTTTTGGAGGTCCCGATTTCAATTATTCGCCAATTGGTGAAGATTCGAGTCGGTATGAGTCGGCTTGAGTCTAGAGGTTGTAGGGTTGTCCATGTATCCTTGTTACTATCTCCTAGCATGGGGGGTGGGCCTTTGGGTACCACTTGGTTGGAAGGAACGTGCACCCTACACCAATGGATCCCCCTTGATATTCAGTTCATGGTGGTGAGATTTCCAGTTGGAGAGCTCGTGGGTTCCAATTATATTTCCTTGCTTTGTATTTATTTCAGTTGGAACTTGAATTATTACCCCTCATTTGTATTTGAGGTGGATAATTGTATAAGTAATCACATTTATATGTTGTACCTCCTTTGGGGAATGAGAGATGCAATCCTATTTATTAAGTTAATGTTATGTGACATCTTATTGTATCTTTTATTGTGATGTTGTAATTTATCATGTATGAAATGTATGTGTACTTAATTCCTTATGAAATTAAAATTATTTATATGTGAGTAATGTGTATGTTATGGTTTTAGATGCTATCTTGTCTCATTTCCTTAGAGGTTGTTGTGAAGTGTTGTGCATCTTCCTTGTTAATAATGCACTTTTAAGAGAAAAAATTGTACACTTCCGTAGTGGTTGCAACTTCCTTTAGGGTTTCATGGTGGGGCATTACATATGAAAATAGTATATTTCTACACCATAATTGTTCAATAATCAAATAATGAAACCCACAATGCACAATGAGTATTGTGAGCCTATTTTATCATATCCTACGCTACCTATTATTTGAAATTGAGGTCATGCCTCCATAATATATGGCATTTTTCTTTGGGTTGTTGTGTATTTAGGGAGGGGTGATTCTAATTCCACGAACCATCACAGATGATGAATGTGAAAATATAGATTTCTGGAGAGGTTGTGTTTTGTCCTTCACACTTTGAACACCTTTAGCCTATAAGAAACAATTTGAACAATTAATGTATGGATGGAAAAAAATATAAGGTAGTATGATATATACATCAAGATATCATTTATGTGTACCTTTGGAAGAGAACACTTCAACTCGAAGAGCTTCCATATTGTGAAGCTACCCATGCACTCTTCGATAGTCTCTATGCCAGGACGTCCAAAAGGCACTATGAAGTCACCAACAATGGCCTTAACAATGCTAACTCTCACACAATGTTTTGGGTGGGTAAGGCTATGGGTAAGAGAATTTCTATTGAGAACACTTGCAATTCCTTTTCCAAATAGCTTACGCCACCTCCAAAGATCAATGTGATCATCAATCTTAAAAGTGATGCCCTTGAACTCTATGATTTGTTCATCAACAAGATTTGGCTGTAATGGAAATGTCATTGACATGAATCATAATTCAAGACATATTAAAGGATTCATAAATAAGTTAGAAAAAAAGCATGGAAGTGTGTTGTGTCTATTATCGATATAGATTGCATGTCGTTGCACTCCTCATCCCCATGTCCATCTTTATTGCCATCTCCCGCTTGTAGGATAGTGCTCTCCTCATCCCCATGTCCATATTTATTACCCTATACTACTTTTAGGCTAGTGCTCTCCCCGTCTCCTTGTCCATCCTTATTACCTTGTCCCACTTGCAGGCTAGTGCTCTCCCCATCCCCATGTCCATCTTTATTACCCTATCCCACTTGCAGGCCAATTCTCTCCCCATCCCCATGTCCATCTCTTTTAGTGTATCCCATTTCCATAGCAACCAAATCGCCAATAAGGTCAAGGCCACCACTTCATTATTCATCCTTTCCCCATAAAGTAGGAATTGAAACATCACATCAAATTCAGATGCATGCAACCAATTCATTGAAATAATAAAAAAAACATTAAATAGAAGATTTCAAATTCACTGTTTCTTCTAGTTTCTCCATGTCAAGGCACCTTGAAACTTTTTACCATGTACGCTCCTTCTTCTTCTCAATGTTAGATGGTGGGTTGGGAGGAACAACACCATCTTGTGCTTTCATGGGCATTGCTTCATCTTCCAAATGAACAGTACCCTGCTCGAGGCCAGTAGGAATTGAAACGTCACATCAAATTTAGATGCATGCAACCAATTCATTGAGATAATCAAAACACACATTAAATAGAAGATATGAATTCACCATTTTTTCTTGTTTCTTCATGTGAGGGCACCTTGAAACTTTAGACTATGTACACTCCTTCTTCTTCTCAATGTTAGACAATAGGTTGGGGGGAACAACATCATCTTATGCTTTCATGGGCACTGCTTCACTTCCAAATCAATAGTACCCTACTCAAGGCTAACACTTCATTGTTCATCCTTGCCCTAAAATAATAAGAATTGAAACATCACATCAAATTCATATGCATGCAACCAATTCATTAAAATAATCAAAACAAGCATTAAATAGAGGATTTTTAAATCACCATTTGTTTTTATCTCTTCATGTGAGGGGCCTTGAAACTTTAGACCATGTATGCTCCTTCTTCTTCTCAATGTTAGACAATGGTTTGGGAGGAACAAAATCATCATGTGCTTTCATGGGCACTACTTCACTTCCAAATCAATAGTACCTTTCTTGATGCCAACACTTCATTGTTCATCCTTGCCTTGTAATAATAAGAATTGAAACATCACATTTAATTTAAATGCATGCAACCAATTCATTAAAATAATCAAAACAAACATTAAATAGAGGATTTTGAAATCAACATTTATTCTTATCTCTTCATGTGAGGGTGCCTTGAAACTTTAGACCATGTATGCTCCTTCTTCTTCTCAATGTCAAACAACAAGTTGGGAGGGACAACATCATCTTGTGCTTTCATGGGCACTGGTTCATCTTCCAAATAAACAGTACCCTACTCGATGCCAACACTTCGTTGTTCATCCTTGCCTTGTAAAAGTAGAAATTGAAACATCACATCAAATTTAGATGCATGAAACCAATTCATTGAAATAATCAAAACAAACATTAAATAGAAGATTTTGAAATCGCCGTTTGTTCTTGTTTCTTCATGTGAGGGTGCCTTGAAACTTTTGATCGTGTATGCTCCTTCTTCTCAATGTAAACAATAGTTTGGGAGGAACAACATCAACTTATGCTTTCATGGCCATTGCTTCATCTTCCAAATCAATAGTACCCTACTTGAGGCCAACACTTCATTGTTCATCCTTGCCCTATAATAGCAAGAATTGAAACGTCACATCAAACTCAAATGCATGCAACCAATTCATTGAAATAATCAAAACAAACATTAAAAAAAAAATGTGAAATGACCATTTGTTCTTGTTTATTCATGTAAGGAAACCTTGAAACTTTTGACCATGTATGCTCCTTCCTCTCAATGTTAGATGTTCGGTTGGGAGGAATATCATCATCTTGGGCTTTTGTGGGCACAACTTCCTTTACCGAATGAATAATACTTTACTAGGTGGCAGGAACTACTTGTTGACCATCACCCTGTCATCTCATGTAAGTTAATGTTAAGTGAACCTTGTATGCATCAAAATAGAAAAAAATAACCAACCTTGTATGCTCCTTGTTCTCCACACTGTTGTATAATTCCATTTCCTCCTTCACCCCATCCTTTCCTTCCTTGGGAAGTAGATGGAAGATTTGTTTACTATACTTTATACAAACCCTTTCAATAACATGATTTTGCTAGATATTCTCTCGTAGCTTTAGTTGGTACTCCATATTATTCACCTTCTTTTAAATATACTTTTTAAATTTCTCAGGGGGAGGAGGGGGAATTTCGGTTCCTTGTAATACCCCTCCATTTTGCTTCTTGTTCAAGTTGCTTTATGCTATGTTTGGTTGCAGTTACTCTGATACTGGATACATTTTGTTATGATGTTTTGATCGCTACTATTGAGCGACAACTATTATTGTGTGATGTGTTGACCTAATTAGTGTTTCTCATGCTTTAATGGATTAATGATGTAAAATTAACATGAGATGGTATTATGAGATTATTGGATTATGATGGAAGTGTCAGTTTCGATGAGTGTATTGGTGAAGAAGACGAGTTCGCATCACTCGCTTGTGAGCACCCTACGAATCCGTAATTCCTTCTTCACGGTGTGTATTATATGTTGGATATATTGTATGATGTTGTTTACTTGGTTGCAGGATTACAAGTACATGACATCGACTCCACCTGGTTTCACAGGTTTGAGCGTGTCGATCCAACGGTTAAGTTGAACAAGAGATAGTAGCTAGGTAACATGTGTCAAGTTTACACCCTAGCCTTAGTGTGTCGTCAGTGTGTGTGTCGAGTCATTGTCTGTCTTGCTTTAATGTTATTTAATTCTGAAGGATTCTTGATTTGGAAATAGATATTTAGAATAATTGCATTAATCATGTTGATGTTTATTTAATTTAAATAATGCAATGTGGATAAAAATTTATATTTAAATTAATTAATTATATTTAAATTATTTAATTAATTAAATTTAATCCAAGGGGGTTGAATTTAGATATTAAATAATTAAATTAATTAATTAAACGTGATGCAAGAGAATGAAAGGAAACAAAAGAATTAAAATTAATTTTGGAATTTAATTTCAACTTATGAGAATTAAATTAGAAATTGTAATTAAATGTTTACTTGAGAAATGAGTTTCAACTTTGGAAATTAATTTATTATTTCAAATTGCATTTTAAATTGAAAGTGGGTTTTCGAAAATTAGAATTGGAATTGAAATTGAAATTAATATCTAATTTGCATGCAATGTGAATTAGGGTTGTAAAAATTGAAATTGAAATTGAAATTGAAATTAATATCTAATTTGCATGTAATGTGAATTAGGGTTGTAAAAATTGAAATTGAAATTGAAATTGAAATTAATATCTAATTTGCATGTAATGTGAATTAGGGTTGTATTAAGTATTTTTGATTTATAAAGAATACATGTTTTAATTTTAAGGCAGGGAAAAAGTTTTAGAAAAAAATACATTTTTACAGTAGAGAAGAAATTTTGGAAAATTGCACAAGAAGGGTTTGAAGAAAGTTTTGATTGTAGAATTAATTGAAGGAAAGATTATTTGCATTTGTTGGGTTTTGGATGGGATTCATTGGAGGATTGAAGAAAATTCAGGAAATCTTTGGAGGAGGCTTGCATCAGAAATTCATCTCTTTCTGTAGCTTCTTGTACTAGGTTTTCCTCTTTGTGTTTTATTGTTCTTGATTTTTTTAAAAAATAGTAGTGATTAAAGATTTGTTTGTTAAATCTATTTTAGAAAACAAATTTGATATTAGAAGAAAAGAATTAAATACATTTACAGCATTTGCTTGTGAAAATTCTTGAGTGAAAATTGTGAAAACCTCAGTTGAATTTAAATTATTTGGGGAAATCAATTATGTTGTTATTGAAATTAAACATAGAGATTGAACAATGCATTTAGATTGTTTTTAGAAAATGAAACCTTCTGTTTATTATTAAAAATCCGATTTTAAAATCTGCAGGGTAGTTATATTTTTCATGGTAAAATGGTCTGGTTGCGTCACATATAACTCCACTTACACAAACTGGGTTGTCAGAAAATTTAAAAGGTTTCTGCATCTTGAAATTTTTTTATTTCTATCAAAAAATTGCAAATACCCAGATCGTAGTTTTTGAGTTATGCTTGAAACACGAGACTGCTGTTAAGTTATTTTCCCATGGCTGCTCTGATAATAAAATAATAATAAATTGATATTTATAAATATTAATATTTTATGTATTGTTATTATAATATTAAAATATTATTTAATAATATTTTATATTATAATTTATAATAATAAAGTATTATATTTATTTATATTATTTTAAATAAAATTTGCATATTAGATTAGTGGAATTAAAATTATAAACATATGGGGAAAGTATTGTTTATTTTAAAATGACATGTTAAAGTTTAATTGAAGGAGTTAAATATTTGATTTAAAGAATGCATAATTTAAAATTTAATTGTGGAATTTAAATTCATGTGTAAAAGGTCCAATTATTAATTTGATTTAATTGGAAAAAATATATATATATGATATTGGGTTATAATCCAAATATTGATCTTATTTTAACACAATAAGTTATGGAAGAGACCAAATGTTAATTTGATTAATTTTATAATGATTTAATTTGCAAGGGCAATTGGTTATTTAATTTAAAGAGAAATGTTTTGAGTTATAGTTGAAAATACTTATTTTGTTAAGAACAATTAGAGAATAAAATATTAGTGTAATTTCTCCCTTATCTGAAAAGATGAATTCTTAATTCAGTTTTATCAATATAATGAATTACGTAATGAAATGAGAAATGGATTTAAAGTATCCAAATATAGTTTCTTCTATTGCCTTCAATGATTATGTTTTTCGTGTTTATGCTTTGAGAATGGGTTGAATACCTGTTAGTTTATAAGTCTTCCAGATGGTCTGTTGTTTGTGAGGGTTGTCGTTGTGATGTCAACCTATTGTGAATTCTCTTGGTAGTGCATGGGATCGTGTTGTTTTAAAAGTAAATTCAAGAATTGATTATTATGAAGAGACAATGAATTATTTTAATTTAATCATTTTCTATTTGAACAATTTATTTGTTGAGAATGTATATTTTATGGTTTGAATAAATGGATGTATGTAATAAGAGTTTGGAAAGGGAAACTTTTAGATGAAATTAACATAGGGTGTTGTTGGAAAACTAGAAGAAATATAAGGTTTGGGTTAGGAAATTGAAAAGAATTATTGTAGAAGATTTATGTTAGTTTTAAAGGAAAACAATAGATTCGACTTAAATTATTTGAACTAGTCTATCCTTTATTATAAAGACACTTATTTAGTTTTTTTTCAATTAATTTTGAAAGGGCAATAGTTATTATGTTTTATTTCCATAGAGCAAATTAATCGTTGTGATTGGAATATTAAAGAATCTATATAATTGAGTTTATTAATATATGTTTGGTGTATATATAATATGGAGCATATAAAAATATGTTAAGGGTAAATTCATTATCGTATTTCGTTTTAATAAGATGTATGCAATATATTATTGAATAGAGATTTAAAATGGATTGATTAGTGTATATGGGTAAGTGGATAGAGAAATGATATTTTATTATATTAAAGAGATCGCATGTTCTAAATAGGAAATTGAATAGAGATTTAAAATTGATTGATTAGTGTATATGGGTAAATGGGTAGAGAAACGATATTTTATTATATTAAAGTGATTGCATTTTTTAAATAGGAAATTGAATGAAATGTAAGATTTGGTTAGGAAATGGAAAGAGTTTACTTGCATGGATTTATGTTGATTTAAAAGTAAATTAAGAAGTTGTTTTATTGATGAGACAATCAATTATGTTATTTATTAATTTCTATTTAGATTAATTGAATCATTGTGATTGGATTATGAAAGAGATATGGATTTAGTATATCCAAAAGTAGTATCTTCCTCATGATTATCTTAAATGATTTAATTCTTTGTATTCAGTAAAGGGAAGTAAGTTTAATTGTTTTAGATTTCCAATAATGAAAGGGGAAATAGGGGTTATGATTATTTTAGATGATCTAGCTATCGTGTCTTTGACTTTGTCAACACTAATTGAATGAGTATGGATTTAGGAAATCCAAATATTAGTTTTGATTAATGACTTGAATGTTTTTGTTGCTATGTCGTCAAGTTGCATTGTTGGTTTTGGGATTTAGTGTTAGTCCTAAATTATAAGTCTTCTAGGAGAACTTAGAGGATGAGGGTTGTTGAACCTTTATGTCATCCAATTGTTTTCCCTTGGGTAGTGCATGGCGTCTTTTCAGTTTACTCAGTTTCCTTGAACGGGGATCTTTTGTACCTCCTGTGAAAGGAGTGGACTATGTGATTGTTGCCTCCAAGATGTTTGGAGTGAGTTCTATCTTTTGTTTCCTCATTGTTTTGGAGTGGATTATGATGCCTAGTTGATATGCACTTGTGTTTCCCTTGGTGGATTGTTTGGGTGTGTGTTGTTGAATAGAAGAGTGGCTTTTGTTAGGGGCCAGAGCCCAAAGTGGTAAATCGGGTAACCTTCAGAAGTGAGTTAATCAAGTGATAATTAAATTAATGTACTCAGATGATTAGAATGCAGTTCACACTAATCAAGATAATTTAATCCTCACTCATAGACACAAGGGTTCATTTAGACTTGGGATGAGTGAGAAGGCCTAGAATGACATAGTCATTTATCTTGTTAGTACGAGAGGTATTTGATGCCGCATGAGTGAGTATGAGTGCCGGGATTCGGTTGAGGTGACTAAGATTACCAGAGCCTATGAAGGATGCCCAGAGGAGATCTCATGACTACTATGCGATGACACTCTATCTAGGACAATTGTTGTTAATTATTTTATGTGTATGGTTCTTTGAACATACTTGATCTATTTTATGTCTGGAAGCAATGTGACCTATGTCAGTGATGTTGGAGTTGTACTTGATTTGTACTTGTATGGTAATTGAGTTGTACTTGTTAGTTCATTTGTTTGGTTATATCAGTATGAGTCTACCTTTGGTTAGAGGTAGTAGAATCTTTGTCCATGTTACTTAGTTACTATCTCCTAGCATGGGGGGTGGGCCTTTGGGTACCACTTGGTTGGGTGGAACATGCACCAAAACTGTTGGGTCCCTATCTATCTGCAGTACTTGGTGGCGAGACATTTAGATGGACGGCTCAAGTTCTTGTATTATTCTTGCTTGTAATATTTCAGTTTGTATAAGTTATTTTATCCCTCTTATGTTTATGAGGTGGAATTCTGTAATTGTAACCTTATGTACTATTGCCTCATTCTGGGAATGAGTGATGTAACTATTGGATTAGGATAATGTTTATGAGATTGTATCTTGGTTGATTATCTTATTAGGTTATGTGGTATTCTTATGATGTATGATGTTTATTTCATAAAGTTTATAATGCTACGGTTATATGTAATATGTATGTGTGGGTTTAAGTAATCCTAACCTTGTAGCCTTAGAGGTTGTTGTTAATTAGTAAGTGAATGTGTATGTTAAATGCACTT
Organism: Sequoiadendron giganteum; assembly: GCA_007115665.2. Classification (NCBI taxonomy): domain Eukaryota; kingdom Viridiplantae; phylum Streptophyta; class Pinopsida; order Cupressales; family Cupressaceae; genus Sequoiadendron; species Sequoiadendron giganteum. The sequence goes on along the minus strand of CM021109.1, from coordinate 317,433,627 downwards.
TAAAAAAAAAATTGGTTCATTTTAATCGTTAATTACAACTTCCTTTAGGGTTACTTGGCGGGGCATTACATTCCCCCTTCGATGCACTTCGGCCATGCTTTTGTGGCATGAGAATAGGAAAGTGGTGATCCTAAATCCTATGCATGTTGAACAATTTCCAATCATGGATTTTTCTCGCACATTGTTCTAAAACATAGTAATATACGTATCTCACATTCTCCAATTCTCTTATGTATTCAGCAGATCCCTGCGCAAAAAAATTGGAAAAAAAAATAGATTAATATATTTGATATTAAAATAATTTGAATGCACAAAATATACACACAACCAAAAGATGCAATAATTGAGTTATTATATCTACCTTCCCATCCTCCGCATCACCCTATTCTTCATTCACACCCTTCCCATCCTTAGGTTCGCCCTTTGCATGGTCTTCCTATTTTTCGTGGACTATGGAAAGAGTGTGATCATCTGCCTAATTATCATCCTGAATCGAAGGAATGATATGTTGTCAAAATCAGTACATTTGTAACAGACATGATATTTTCTAATTGAAATTGTAAAGCATTTTGATTGATGCATTGAAAGTAAAGGGTAATTGGAAGTTCACAATAAATTACCGAACACGTCACTACCTTAGAGTTCAAAATTTTCCTAAAATGAGGGGATGTCCTCTTTACAATGGTTGCCACCTCCTGATTAAAAAATTCCTACTTTCCAGTGAACATCTTAACTACATATGAGTGATTACAATTATACATTTGATTGCATCTTGTAATTACCGTATCTTACTTGCACATTTGTCAAACGTGACTATCCTGAAGATGTGCCACTACACACCCTCTCAGGTGTTCTGACCACCTCAACATCATTCATCATTGTATGAAGAACTTTCCCTTTTAAAGCATGCATCCTTGGTTGGTTGTAAAATGTAAAATAGTTTCAAGTGTTATAGATAGTTAAAGTTCCAAAATTTATTGCACCATCTACTGTAATCAAGCATATCTTTTTTCAATCATAAGAGGAATTTGAAACACAATTTTTAGTCTACCTAAGACTTGTGATAAATTTTGAAGGTTCCTTTTATTACATTCTTTCTATCTAAATAAAAAAATGTTTTCAATACATTTATACTATCAAAAAAATTGCAGGTTAGAAAAGAGATGGTGTTATGAAACCTAAAACCCACATAGTGTTGTAAAACGCCATACACGTAAAAACCCAATTTGTTAATCACCCCTCAGCTTGATTTGGTTTCAATTATGTATCCCCCACCTCCAGAATGAAATAACTTGCAGCCCACTATGTTTTCCAGCTTGCAATTATTTTGTACATTTATTTTTCAATCACATGAAGATATTGAATTGTAATGTTTACCATAACTAACAATTGTAAATTTTGAAGGTGCCTTTCATTACATTCATACTATCTAAATAAAAAAATATTTTCAAGACATTCAAATTGTTATGTGAAATTTCAGGTTGGAAAACACTAGGTGTTATAAATCCTGCAACCCACATACTATTCTAAAACCCTTTACAAGTAACAATCCAATTGGTTACTCACCCCTCACTTAAATTTGGTATGTTTTTTGATTATCTTGAGAACCCTTTTATTTCTAGATAGCAATAATGTAATGAAATTAGAAAACACTAGGTGTTAAGAAACTTGCAACCCACATAGTGTTGTAAAAACCCTCTACGCATAACAACCCAATAGGTTATTCACCCCTTAGGTCAATCTAGTTAGTTTTATGTATCCCCCACCTACAAATCCTCCTTGTGCTCTCAACCATTTAGATTTAAACATGCATAATGAAACAACTGACAAACCAAATTGTGTTTTCCAATTTTCCATTATTTTGTTCATTTTTTTATTTCAATCATACAAAGAAATTCAAATAAAATTTACACTGTAACTAAGAGTTATTATATGTTTTGAAGGTGAACTTCATTACATTATTACTGTCTATGAAACAAAGGGATTCCAAGACATTCATAGTATCATATAATTATAGGTGGATAATACATAAAAGTATCCAAATTCACTTGAGGTGTGACCAACCAATTAGGTTCTTACTATGTAAGTAACCAAAATTTTGTCATTACATTCATATTGTCTATGTGTGTTGGCCTTGCTATTGTACAAAAACGTCGACCTATCAATGCTCGATACAAGCATCAGATAAGATGAATGGAAGAAAATTAAACCATATCATGAATCACATGGTCAACACTGACTGGGGGTGGAAGCACCAAGCTTCCAAAAATCCCCCTTAGTGCGACAACAAGATTCAAACCCCGCGACCTGGCTCTGATACCAATTATAAAATAACTCATCATCAAACCTGACAATGTAGTTGAATTTCAACACAAAAAGCAACCATTCCTTGATCAGACCCATGTGATGATTAATTCAAGGTTCCCCCTCAAGGAATCTCATAAATTTCATGCTTAGATCCTTGGGAAGATTGTTCTTTTGGATGATTACTGTTAGTTTAATGGATACCTTCTAGATGCATCGAACTAGGAAAAGGTCTTGCATCACTCGATAAAAATGAATTGACCAGTCATATAAGTTTACAATATCTATTTATAGATTGTGATATTGAACGTACATGCTCAATTTCACCCATATGTTGGAGACACCATCAAAGAAATGAGCATAATTATGTTATTTGATGTCATTTCACTTTGTCCCTTTTTTTTCAATTCTCCTTAACATCTTTTCCCGTAACCTATATGTGAGACTCAATTCCTATATCTGAGTGAGGACATTACATGGAAGATATAGGTTGTAGTTGGTCAACCAACTGGAGACACATGCTTCTACATTATGCAACATCTTGTATAGCTACATCAAAGACATTATTAGATTTCACATCTTGACCATACAAATTAGAATTAGAACAAGTAAAATTAAAGAACACATAACCCATTATGTTTTCCACCTTGCCAATATGTGGTGCTTTTTTGTTTTGTTTTGACATCAAGATCTATAGATGACACCACTGGAAAGCTCTCATAAAACCCACATAAAATATGCAGCTTGTTTTCTCCTCTGACCTCTAAAAGTAACCTTTCTCATTTGTAAACCATGATCTTCTCCCAATCATACATTGAAGACACCTTTTAACATCATGAAGCTCAATGGATCAAGTTTTGGAAGAGGTGGTGATGTGTGCTGGAGAGAAGAGCTTGTTTTGAAAATATTGTAAAGTTGCTCCAAAGATGCCCAATTATCATGAAATGTTGTCATGTTTTTATAGACGTCTTATCTAACGCTTGTATCAAGCATTGAATGGTCAACCTTTTCATGCAATGGCAAGGCCAATAATGTGTAATTACAAGTTGGAAATATTGGGTTTAATGAAACCTGCAACCCAAATACCATTTTAAAACCCTTAAAAAGTAACAACCCAATTCGTTACTCACTCAGGTGAATTTGGATAGTTTTATATATCCCCCACCTACAACTCCACCCCATGCTCTCAAACCTTCAGATTTCAACATGTAGAATGAAATAACTCACAACACAAAGTATTTTCCAACCTCCAATTATTTTGTGCAATATCATATTTGAACACATCTTCTAAAAAAAAATAGTTATTACAATTTAGAACATAGGTCTTACTCACATCAGTCTGCCTCCAATACCTACGAGTGCACAAAATTTAGTGAAAAGGATAGCTTCTCATGAAATCCTGGGGGCTAACAAGTTTTGTGGTCAAACTCCCGCCATGACATCAAAGCTGAAAAAAGGCAGTAAAAACGATCTGACACCATCATTATCTCCTCACTTTTGTCACCGTAATGTTTCCTCCCGTCTCTCAAATTCATCACTTGTAGCCCTTGTCTTGGTAGGCCCTGCACTATGTTGTCCCATCATGTGGTGTATGTATTTTTGTATGTTATAATACCTCTAACATTCATTCTTCTAGGGAGAATAGCCACATCCAATTGTAGAAGGTGATCTCCCTACAAAATCACATGGCTTACACATGATAATTTATTTCCCTTTTTGAGGGATTTAAGATATGACTAATTATGTTATCATGTCCAAGACATACATTTTTTCATGGATAATAGCTTGATTTTACTATATTTTGTAGGGAGATTAGCTTTTTCCCATTGGACAAGGCTATTCTCCCTACAAAAATGCATGTTAGATGCATCATAATCATCATCATGTTTTAAAAATCATAATTTGGAATGGACAAAAGGCCTAAAATGTTGCCATTTTTTTACATTCACCATTTCCCAGGTTGCTCAAGAGTGCAGAAGGGAGTTGTAGGCATTTGAAATTTGAAGCAGATCAACCACTCTCCCTACCAAAACACATTTGAAACATGGTCAGCTAGGTAGCAGGTATGTATATCTACCAGAAATATAAGCCATTTTGCCATTCTACTTAGGGAATTTCAAGAATTGAATGGATATTCATTCCAAAAAGAGGTATTCATTGACAGGTTTCCAAGGGTTTTCCTTGCAAAAATGGGCTTTCATTTGATATGCAGATTTCATTATGTGCTTTTTTGTTGAGGGTTTTATAATTTTGCAATTTTAATGTTCAGTCCAAAAGTATCACAAATGAGGAAAACTATCAAGATTGATCTCATGTGTGACTAACCAATCTAGTTGTTACATGTTCAACTTTGAATATCCTCACACAGATATGACATTTGAAAAAATGATGTCGTTTGTCAACAAAACTTAATGGCATGAACCAAGCTTTAGGGTAGACAATTAAACTTGCACAACTTATGTGATATAAAAAATTGCATGCTTCATAACACACCACATTTTTCAACCTCCACATCACAACATACCCAAGCCCTTATGGTTTTTAAGCCTGTATATGCAAGTGTGCATTACAAATAGCAAGAACACCAATTTCTTGCCATTAATGGCAATAATGAATAAACTTGTTGACAATGGTGAATTTTGTGTAGTGTAGGTTGAGAAACATAATGTGTTTTGAAGCTTTCCTTTACTTATACCCAAGCTTTATCTTGAAATACATATATACAAATGTGTAGATGGGGTTCTATTTTATCAAATAACACATTTCTCATTAAAGGGGGACTCTATTAAAAGTCAATACATAATGTACTTCATAGTACACACTTCATTCTATTTTGTAAAAGCTCATGTTGGAAAACCCTAAGTGTTCAAATATAAGCAACCCAAATAGTGTTGTAAAACCCTTTGCAACCCAATTGGTTAGTACCCCTCACCTCAATTTAGTCACTTTTATCCTCCAACTCCTTTATGTGCACTCAAACCTTTAGCTTTTAATATGCAAAATGGAAACACAAAGTGTTTTCACCCTTCTTTCTCTAAACCAAAAGTGCACACATTTGTTCGCCTCCAATTCTCGCACCAAAAAAAAGCTCTAAAAATGAAAACTTCTACCACAAGCCACAAGGCCCAATTTTATCGACCAACCGGAGGCAATAAAATCAACCTGGAAGTGTCATTAACTCTTCCCTACCATTTCCATAACGTTTGGTCCTATTTTATGATTTCGTCACTTTTATCCCATGTCTAGCGGGCCCTGCACGATGTTGTATCATCATGTTATTTATATTTTTATGTATGGTTATATGTATTTTTGTGTGTACATAGGTGCATCTTTTTCAGAATAAGCATATGCACAATTGACAACACATTATGTTTCTAAAGCTCCAAAATGGGAAACAAGGAAAACTCGTATTTGTAAAGAGGCTTCTACATTGAAAAACACATTGTGTTTATAGAAATTTTGTATTGTGTTTACATAAAAACAATTCTATTACAAAATTTGGGAAGCCTAATGGTCATTTCTATGTTATTATGGCCTTGCCTTTATAGTTTGTATGGTATATTATACTGAGTAAAAACAATTACAATAAAAATGTTCCTTAATCACAACCTTATGAAACCCAACTATGTAATGATGCTTCACAATTGAACAAAGGTACATGATTTAAATGGAGAAATAATCTAATGTAAAATCATAAATATTATGTTCTTTTGCAAATATATCTGATCTAATTACCAAGGATCCAAAGGTTCTTGTTCTATTTTGGGAGATAAATCATACCAATGTAGTGTTGGAGAAATCATCCTAAAATTAACAAAAAACAATAATCATAAGGATAATTAAAAGGATGCAATATCACCCTTCATTAATACTTTAAGCATTTCCCATGCAACACCCACACTTCAAGGAGGAAACATGATTCACGTAAAATTTTGGGATATAATACGCACACAATAATGTAACATTTATTTTATTTAAATTAAATTGAAAATTGTTTGCATTCCCCACACTAAGCATCTAATCTATATATAAATTAGAACTTTCAATTGCAAAATAAATTTTGGAAATTTAATTGTCCAAATTACTTGCAATTCAAGCTATGACAACTAGAATCACCTGTATTTAGTGCAGAAGCTTCACACCTCTTGAAGCGTCCTACTCAATCCACTTGCCCTTGTTTTGTTCGAATTTGTTTCCTCATCTATATCAACCACCTGGAAGAAAGACAAGTGTTAGCAATATATTAAATTGATAAATTAAAGACATTTGGTGCTACAAAGAATTCACTTTATTCCAAACTTCAAAAATATTGGATTAAATGTTGTGCTGACTACAACATTCCAGCTTGTACAAACAATAAACAAACATATTAAACTATACAATGGGAATTTAATTTCCAATTTAACCTATCGCTAACACTAGTAATATATATCAACAATTATATCTTCCATTTTTCCATTCTTCTAGAACTGTGAAGTATTGAACGTTCATTAAGATATGTGAAAAACTCATCTCTCTTGGCATATGAAAGTAGTTATAACTTGCATAATGAATAAGGGTAGACAAGAAAGACAAGAAAGATACCACATACCACTGTCAAACTTCTATTTATACCATTACTTGTACAAACAACTAAAAAAATATAGATTATTACAAGACACATTGGTTGCAAATCATAGTATGCATTAGTTATGCAAGAATAAAGGTTAAGAAGTCAATGAAAACCTTGGTGATCACCTTGATTGACCAAAAAATAACAGGTGATCACATTGGTTAAATATGATAATGCAAAAAATAATTAAACGTCGGAAAACACTTTGTGTTTCATTATCAATGCTCAAACCTAAAGGGTGAATAGCATCGGGAGGATTTGTAGGTGGGGAAACCACAAAACATACCAAATTGAGGTGAGGGGTGACTAAGAAATTTGGTTGCTACTTGTAAATGATTTTAGAATAGTATGTGGGTTGTAGGTTTTATAACACCTAGTGTTTTCCAACCTAGAATTTTAGAAAATAGTATGAATGTGATCAAAACCTTTTTCGATCAACACAGTAACAACCCAATTGGTTTGTCACCCCTTGGCTCAATTTGATTAGACACCCAGTGTTTTCCAACATGCAGTTATATATAGATAGTAAGAACATAATAAACAAGTTTTATTTAATACATAGTAATAATGTAATGGGACACAACTAATCTCCCAAAAAAAATGCATGTACATACAAAAATGCATAAAACCATACATAAAAACATATATAGAAATATATAACATGATGATATGACATAGTGTGGGGCCCACCAGATGAGGGATAAAAGTGATGAAACTAACGAATGGGAGCAAACATTAAGGAAACAAAAACAAGGAGATAACGACACTGTCAGGTTGATTTCCCCCCTCCTATCGGCCGATAAAACTAGGCCTCATGGCTTTCACCAGGATGGGGAGGAGTTGCTGGTGGGGAATACAAATAACATACCAAATTGAGGTGAGGGGCAAATAAGCAGTTGGGTTGCTACTTGTAAAGAGTTTAAGAATGGTATGTGGGTTGTAGGTTTTATAACACTTAGTGTTTTCCATCCTGGAATACTAGCAAATAGTAAGAATGTAATCAAAACCTTTTTTGATTAACGTAGTAACAACCCAATTGGTTTGTCACCCCTCACCTCAATTTGATTAGACACCTAGTGTTTTCCAACATGCAGTTATATATAGACCTTATGAATGTAATGAAAAAGATTTGTTTAGTACAAAATAATAATGGAATGAAGATCATCTTCAAAATTTATGTAGACCACATTGAATGAGATAGATATAATATAATGTATTGAGTGAGTAGATTCTCCCTGCTATTGATAAGTTGAGGAAGGTGCATGTGTAGTATGTGCAATTGGAAAATGGAAACCCAAAACTCAACTAGTGTAACATTTCAATCCTTCACTGAAGTAAATTTTCCTAAGTTTTCACTTTGTGATTAAATAACCATTGCAATAAAAATTTACTTTTCTTTATTGAGAACAAATGAACATAGATGTCATAACAATATTCAACATGGATTGCATTCCAATATAATAATTTCACAAATTACAATATTCCAAGAATGTGTACATGTACATACATAGCTCAATCGAGCTTCAAAATAATAGATATAGATGGTACAAGATCTTCCTTTCAAATATTGGTCTTCTATCACCTACTAAGGAGGAGAAGCACCACTCAAGCAATTTTCCACCAACCACGTAATCATATGTGGTCCCCCAAACATCTATCATATGATAGATGGCCCTACCCTTCAAAGAAGAGATTAGTGGAGTAACCTTGTAACGACAACCATACTGAGCTTAGTGTTGTGTCCTATATGACTAGAACTTGTAAACCCACAATCTAGGACTAGCATGCATAAATGGATCACGGTGAATTAACAGTGGAGCCAAAGGCAATCACACTACTTTGGCCAAAGTGTTCTCACTCAGTACTTCGAGTGATAGTCATCCTACTCACATACACTACTCAAGATTGATTTGACTTCAAGCAACTATAATCTATGCATAGGTATTTCCTCCTATGGTTAATATTTAACCCTAGAAATAACCTATTCCCTTTCCCACAAACTCTATGATATTTCTAGTCATAAATCATATAAACAAGTTCCCTCTCTTCAATGGATAGTCAATCCTAAGAGTAACCCACTAGTTATCTAGTATAATAAAATAACTTTAGCTATGAATAACCCTTAAGCTATCCTTGTTTAATCATATCTAGTATAACAATACCTATTACAAATAATTCCTCCTATTATGGAGTAATTAAAAACACTTTCATAAAAAATCATAAACAACTTCTTTTCCTTTCTAAAGAAAATGCTATGTTTCCCTAGTGCAAGCAATCTCAAGTAATTCAAATAAAGCATTCAAAATTCAATCTTTCATAAATAAAACAAATAAAGAAATATTATATCATGATGCCTGTAATACACTTAACCAATTGATTGACTTGATGCTCAACCTTCTACAATAGCTTCCTAGCTTCACTTTATCAAATAATTCTCAGCTCTCACAAAACAAATCCTAGCTCTCACAAAACAACTCTCAGTTCTCACAAAATAATGTAGCAGAGTAAAATAGAAAAAATGATTTGTAGAAGAGAGAAGTGCGTCCAAATGAGAGCACTGACCTCTCAATTTATATAGAAAAAGGAGACATTGCAGCCTATAGAAAAGGAATGCAAAATTATAGCTTAATCCATGAAAGTTGATTCACTTTACTTAACTTAAAAATGTGGCAGCAAACTAAACACAAACTCAGCATAAGAAGCTATAGGTCGACCCATTTAGTTGACATCAACAAGAGACTTATTCAATTGTGCTCATGTTAAAATTATGATAGTTAAATTGCATCAAAGGTGGAATTTTACAACAGATAGAACTTCATATTCTATGGCCAAGTATGCAGCCATTCTCCCTATTGTTTGGAAATGAATTCACTCTTTGAAATAATATTCACTCTATAGGAAACACTCATTCTATGTCAAATTATTCACAAATTTATTGAGCAACAGTAGAAATGAGTTTCTTTTCAAAGATGGTGTATTTATTTGGTGCTTTGACCAATTTACATCTTGTTGTATGTGTTTCCTATTCTCATGCATTTCACTTTATTTTGCAGTTGGTGTCAATTTCATTGCTTTATATAAAAGCATTCAATGTTGAGTAATTTTCTATTTAATAATTCCAAAATGCATATCTATAGTATCGACTATGGTTCACTATCCATATCGTCCATATTGTTGTACAACACATAGCATGTAATTTGATCTATATTCAATTCTAATATATGTTATATTTGGCCTTTAAATGCTTTGTATATGTTATATTCAAATCGGCCTCTAAGCATTACATACATTAATCAATCTCCAAGCATATATTTATATATAAATGTGTATTCATATATGTACATATACATATATTTGTATATCAATAATGTCACACACACACACATATATATGTATATGTATATATATGTTAATATATATATATATATATATCTCATGTCAATAAAGTATGTATACATTCGATATAAAAAATGAATACGAACAAGTTAATATTCTCATAGTAATAATATTTATATCGATTGTGTACATATATTGATACATTTGTATGGGTGTGTTTGTTTGCCAAACATACATGTGTATCGATACATGTATACATATGGATATATGTATATATCATATATACATATATACACACATTTGATTGCACACCAAGGACATACACATTTAATATTGTGTTGATAGGGAACATACGTGTGATGTATTTATACATATATACGTTCATGTCGTATTGTCCATTTGATAGCTCCATGACCACTAGAAACTTATTCATAAGTGTGCATAGGTACATCTACCTATGTTCTCTCATGTATGTGTTTCTTCATGCGTATGGACTATCTTTGATATGCATATGTATACATATACATACATTCCACATGTGGTCAACTCATCAATACAAGCATAGTAATATAAGGAAAAGAACTCATAAGCTCTAAACATATAACATCATCCAAGCATGCATTCAACAATAATCATGACCCTTACTAATGCATACATTCATACTAAGGATGACTTACCAATTCCTAACACAATATATTGACTCAACCATTCTACTGTGAGTGTGTGTGTAAACTTAGATAGGTTATGTTACCAGTTACTTGACCAAGATCTTATCCTGAGTGATACTTCCCCTCACACCTAGAGGATTGAACATATATCTGCATCAACTAACAAATTCCCACAGTAGTCAGTTGTTCAAGAAAATATGCATTACATATAATATTTATCCATAGTTAGAATAACCAATTCATAACTATCCATTTCACATATATGTATTTCTTCACATATCATTAAATGAAATAACATGTTGATTCACAAATCACTGATAACGAAGTGCAAGCACAATTTATTCTCATTCAGAATTCAAATTACATTCACATTTATCCTACTTAGTAATAGTAAATAGTAAATACACAATTGGGGTGTAACATACTCCCCCCCTTATGAATCATCATCCCTAATGATTTTCATGTAGCAACATAAACTAATCAAACAAACAACATATTGTTTTTCAAGTAATCTTAAATGCATCCAAAGCATGAGGAAATTTTTATTGTATCTTAGCATAGTCTTCCCAAGTGGCAGAGTCTTCCCCATACTAGTCCCATTGGAATTTGCATTGTAAGACTTCACTATTACACAAGCAAAGCTTACGCATTCCAAGCACCTTGGCGGGCTCGAATGTTACCACTCCTAGGTCTTGTACCTGTAAAAAATTCTAATCAATCACATGATTATCACTTGGTATACACTTTTTTAGGTAAGACACATGGAAGATGTTATGCATTGTGGCAAGAGCTAGTGGCAACACAATTCGATAAGCTACCAGATTTACTTCCTCAAGAATCTCAAAAGGTCCTACATAACATGTAGCTAATTTGCAAGAATTCCCAAATTTAAAAGAACTCTTGTGAGGTTTCACTCTCAACAACACTTTGTCACCTACAAATTTTTTTTGGGGCACTCTCTTAGCATCAACATAACTTTTCTATCTATTGTTAGCTTCAGCCAACCTTTGCTTAACAATTCTCACTTGCTCTTCCATTTTAGCCAACATCTCTGGCCCAAGACTTACTCTATCCTCAAGTTTGTCCCAACATATAGGAGTTCAAAAGTTTCAACTGTATAACACTTTGAAAGGAGCCATCTTTATTGTGGAATGGTAAGAATTATTGTAAGAAAATTCTACTAAAGGAAAGTAGTCTTCCCACTTGTACTGCTGATCCATGCAATACATTCTAAGTCCTCCAATACTTGATTCACCCTTTCAATCTGTCCATTTTTTTTTGAATGATATGATGAGATATTATTCACTTGAGTCCCAAGTGTAGAAAACACGGTCTTCTAAAACCTAGAAGTGACTTGTGTATCCCTATCTGAAATAATCATCTCAAGAATCCCATGCAATCTAAATAGTTGAAAAAATTTCCTTTCTATGATAGGTTCTCTATCAGTTAGATTCTCGGGTATGAAATGTGATACTTTGGTAATCTTATCCACAACCACAAGAATCACATTGTGCTTATTCCTTGACATAGGCAATCCTTGCACAAAATTCATACTTATGACTTGCCACTTTCTCTCTAGTATATCATGTGGGTATAAAAAGCTTGTAGGATAATGATGCTCCACTGTCACCCTTTGACATTCAAGGAACCTAGCCATAAATCAAGCAACATATCCTTTTATGCCCTTCCAAAAACATAATGGCTTAACATCTACCATCATTTTTGTCACACCAGGGTGTCTAGAGTATGGTGCTTCATGTACTTCTTTCCATACCAGATTTCTTAACTCTTCCAAGTTAGGTACATACATTCTCCCCTTATACCTAAGTATAACACTAGGTTCAAAATGAAAAATTTTATAGCTTGCATCATGAAAATTACTAGTGAGTGCTTGTTTGACTTTCATATAGTACTCATCCTCTGTATTTTTGCAATACTTGATCTTTAAAGTCGATTTGAATTGTTACTATTGAAGCAATATGACATCTTCTACTAAAGGCATCGACAACCTAATTCTCTTTCCCTTTAATATAACTAATATTAAAATCGTAATCAGATATCAACTCTAACCATCTTCTCTATCTAGCATTCAGATTAGGTTGAGTGAATAGATACTTCAACCCATGATGATTAGTTTTCATCTCAAAGGGTTTCCCTTACAAGTAATTCCTCCACATTTGTAATGTGTGAACCATAGTTGCTAACTCCAAATCACGTGATGCATAATTCTTCTCATAAGGTTTCAACTTCCTAGAGTCGTAAGAAATTAATTCCCCATAATTCATTAACACACCTCCTAAGTCCTCTCCTAATGCATCTGTGATAATAATAAAGTCACCCTCAGGATTTGGTACTTTAAAAATAGGGGCGGTAGTTAATTTCTCTTTGAGCAGGTCAAAGGCTTCTTGACACTTCACTTGATTACCAATATCATCTAAGCATTCTACTATTTTATCATAAAAATCTACCTTATCCCTATGTCTCCATAACCAGTTCATACCTAGGTTAACATCATAGGATCCTAAAGGCACAACATATAGGTTCACTTCTATAAAAAAACAAGGTAGCTCTATCCTAGCCTCAAACAAACATTGTTCCACCTTTGCTCTTATTTGGTTTACATACTCAACATCACAAGAGTTTTCCATGTAACCAACCTTTCTAGATACTTGTTTAGCTGATCTAGGTGAAATGAAATTCTCAGTTGCACCAACATCTATAGGTATAGAAATTGGTAAGCCAAAAAAAATACCTGGAGTCTCTATTAGAGTCACTTGATATTTCGATTGGCGATCATCTACAACTACATGTATCTTTTGTTGGAACATAGCTTGCTGGGTAGGTATTGGATTACCATAGGATCGTGACCTAGAAACCTTATTAGGACATTCTATACCATAGTGGTCTCCTCCATATGTAAACCATCAACTAGGCAGTCCTTTCTTCCCTATGGGTTCTCTAGATTTACTAGTATTTGCACTAGCATTGTTGGTATTCCCACCACTGGAACCATTCCTCTTACATTCCCTTTTTTATTCTTTCCCACTACTATAATATCCTTTTTCTCCTTGCTTTGGTACATTTTTCACAACTTCCACCTTCTTTGGATTTGGTTTGTCCTAAGCTCCCACAATATTCTTACAATTTTTGTTTTCATGGTGAATGGAGATAGCTTTGAGCTTCTACTCTTGTTTAACCTCTTTCTCATACACAAGATCCATAGTAATTGGTCTGTGAACATCCACCTCTCCTCCAATCTAACAATTAATTCCCATGATGAAATTTTTTATACGAAAGCGTTCATCCTTCTGGTACATAGGAACATAACACAAAAAATGGGTAAACTTCTCCAAATACTCATTACCCATCATCTCACTTTGTCTCATATTCTGAAAATTCGTGAGTTTCTGGTCAAAATAGAGTTGGGGTAACCATATCTTATAAAATATTTCAACAAATTCACTCCATGTTAGTTTCCATGAGTTAAGATTGAGTTCCATCTTTTTATTCATCCACCAGTTAGAGGCTTCTCCTGCTAACTGGTATGCTCCCCATGATTCTTTGGTGACCTCAGTATAATTTTGAATTTCAAAATACTTCTCCATTTGTACTAACCAAGCCTCAACTTCATCTCTGTTGGCACTTCCCTCAAAATTAGGTGGGGTGATTTTCTTCATATCTCTAGAGAGTTCAGAAGCCATATGCTTCCTATTAGTTTCCTTAGATAGAGAAAGTGATTTCTCTCTCTCATGATAATTAGTTTGATCATGTTCATAGGAATTTTCTCCCTCCTCCTTGTTATTTGGAACTTCTTGAACTCTACTCTATTATTTACACTTCTTTCTTGCTCTAGGTATTCCAACCTTGTTGAGATTTGGTCCAGTATAGCTTCAACTCCTACTGGTCCTTGACCAACTTCTTGGCTTCCACAAGGATTGGTTCATATTCTCACCATCTTTGCAAGAATGGGCTATACTTGAAGGTTTATCCATGTTAGATTCAATCATGCTATCAACTATCTTATGGAAAACATTAAAAATGAGCTATCGATTGCACATAAAGAATTCAACATAAGACTTAAGTATAAGCTTTTTTGATAAACACTCAATTTTATTCATTTTTAAAGGATCTCAATATCTTTTTGATTACATGGAGTGACTATTCAGATGGCTAAGTGGAGAGTATCCCTCAAATTCACTCTCTAACACATAACATAATGGAGTATACCCTACAAATTAATATGTTTCTCATCTCTCATTTGTTCATACCTATCCTAGAATGGATAATAACCTTTGGATTTTTCATATGATACATAGTTGTGAGGTACAAAACCCTTGGAATCATTACTTGAGGAAATTACAATTACTTCCTCCATTGGAATAACTCTAGGGTCTCTAAAAATAAATGTTGGACTGACACTCCCTTCTGAGGGCATACCCTTGGAAAGTGATAAAGATTCAGAATTCTTTGGTGATACGGAAGGTAGGTAGTTGTACTTGGCTTCCATCTTCATCTTTCTCTTCACATCACTGATCTGAGAAAGTGCATGACTAAAGGTTTCAGTGTCACTTATCCAAACAAAATTTTCATAGTTGGTACCCTCAATTGTTCTAACGATGGCCTCTCTTTCCTTCTTGACCTTTAGGTAAGGCTCATTCTCGATTACTGAATTTATAGCCATTAACCTAAGATGTAAAATATTGGCACAAGAATTTCCAAACATTAGATAATGTTGGATGAAAACAATGATGAGCTCATAGGTTCCAAAGCTAAACTTGGTAGCTCTGATACCACATGTAACATGTCAACCCTTCACTGAAGTAAATTTTCCTAAGTTTTCACTTTGCGAGTAAATAAAATATGTAACTAACCATTGCAATAAAAAAATTATTTTCTTTATTGAGAACAAATGAACATAGATGCCATAACAATATTCAACATGGATTCCATTCCAATATAATAATTTCATAAATTACAATATTCCAAGAACGTGTACATGTACATACATAGCTCAATTGAGCTTCAAAACAATAGATATAGATGGCCCAAGATCCACCTTTCAAATCTTGGTCTTTTGTCACCTACTGAGGAAGAGAAGCATCACTCAAGTACTTTTCTACCAACCATGGAATCATATACAGTCCCCCACACATCTATCATACGATAGATGGCCCTACCCTTCGAAGAAGAGATTAGTGAATTAACCTTGTATCGACAACCATATTGAGCTTAGTGTTGTGTCCTACATGACTAGAACTTGTAAACCCACAATCTAGAACTAGCATCCATAAATGGATCATGGTGAATTGACAATGGAGCCAAAGGCAATCACACTACTTTTTCCAAAGTATTCTCACTTAGTACTTCGAGTGATAGTCATCCTACTAAAATACACTACTATGGGTAATATTTAACCCTAGAAATAACCTATTCCCTTTTCTACAAACTTTATGATATTTCTACTCATAAAGCATATAATCAAGTTCCCTCACTTCAATGGAAAATCAATCCTAGGAGTAACCCACTAGATATCTAGTATAATCAAATAACTTTAGCTATGAATAGCCCTTAAGCTATCCTTGTTTAATCATATCTAGTATACCAATACCTATGACAAACAATTCCTCCTATTCTGGAGTAATTACAAACACTTTCACATAAAAGCATAAACACATTCTTTTCCTTTCGAAATAAAATGTTATGTTTCCCTAGTGTAAGCTTGATCTCAAGTTATTCAAATAAAGCATTGAAAATTCAATCTTTCATAAACAAAACAAATAAAAGAAGATTACATCCTCATGCCTGTATTACACCTAACCAATTGATTGACTTGATGCACAATATTCTACAACAACTTCCAAGCTTCACTTTATCAACCCAAAGCAAGACTCTTACTCAAAATATTGTAACACTCTCACAAATAATTCTTAGCTCTCACAAAACAACTCTCAGCTCTCATAAAATAATGCAACAAAGTAAAATAGCAGAATAAGTTTGTAGAAGAGAGAAGTGCATCCAAATGAGAGCACTAACCTCTCAATTTATATAGAAAAAGGACACATTGCAGCCTATAGAAAAGGCATGCAAAATGACAGCTTAATCCATGCAAGTCGACTCACTTTACTTAGCTTAAAAGGTGGAAATGGATTAAACAAAAACTCGGCATCAGAAGCTACAAGTTGACCCATTTAGTTGACAACAACAATAAACTTATTCAATTGCTCTCATGTTAAAATGATGCAAGTCGAATTGCATCAAAGATGGAATTCTAAAGCAAATAGAACTTCATATTCTAGTGCTGAGTATGCAGCCATTCTTCCTATTGTTTGGGTGTGGCTTTATTCTTTGAAACAGTATTCACTCTATGGAAAAACTCATTCTATGTTGACTTAGTCACATCCTTATTGAGCAACAAAACATAAATGAGTCACTTTTCAAATATTGTGTATTTATTTGGTGCTTTAACCAATTCAAATATTGTTGTACAAATTTCCTATTCTCATGCATTTCACTTTATTTTGCAGTTGGTATCAATTTTATTGCTTTATATAAAAGCATTCAATGTTGAGTAATTTGTTGTTTAATAATTCCAAAATGCATATCCATAGTATCGACTATGGTTCACTATCCATATCACCCATATTATTTTGCAATAAATAGCATGTAATTTGACCTTTATTCAATGCCAATATATGTTATATTCGGCCTTTAAATGATTTGTATATGTTATATACAAATCGGCCTATGTTCATGTAAATAAATTGGTCTCTAAGAATTACATACGTTAATTGATCTCCAAAAATATATTTATATAATTATATATTCATATATGTACATATACATAAATATATGTATAACAATAATATCACACACATATATATGTATATGTATATATGTTAATATATATATCTCATGTCAATAAAGTATGTATACATTCGATATACAAATGAATACAAACAAGTTAACATTCTCATAGTAATAATAATTATATCGATTGTGTACATATATATATACACATATATATTCCTCTATGTACATGTATACGCATGTGTACATATAATGATACATTTGTATGGGCATGTCCGTTTTCTAAACATACGTGTGTATCAATACATGTATACATATGGATATATGTATATATCATATATATACATATATATAAACATTCAATTACACACCAAGCACATACACAATTACTATTGTGTTGATAGGGAACATACCTGTGATGTATTTATACATATACACATTCATGTCGTGTTATCCATTTGATAGCTCCATTCTCACAAGCAACTTGTTCATAAGTGTACATAGGTACGTCTACCTATGTAATCTCATGTACATGTTCCTTCATGTGTATGGACTATCATCGGCATGCATATGTATACATGTACATACATTCTACGTGTGTTCAACTCATCAATAAAAGCATAGTAATATAAGGAAGAACTCATAAGCTCTAAACATATAACATCATCCAAGAATGCATTCAACAATAATCATGACCCTTACTAATGCAGAAATTCATACTAAGGATGACTTACCAATTCCTGACACAATATCTTGACTCAACCATTCTACTGTGAGTGTGTGTGTAAGCTCAGCTAGGTTACATTACCGGTTACCCGACCAAGATTTTCTCTTGAGTGATACTTCCCCTCACACTTGGATGATTGAACATATACCTACATCAACTAACACATTGCCACAATAGTCAAATATTCAAAAAAATATACATTACACATAATATTTCTCCAAAGTTAGAATACCCAATTCAATGACTATCTATTTCACATATATGCATTTCTTCACATATCATTAAATGAAATAGCATTCATTCAAAAATAATTGATAAAAAAGTGCAAGCACAATTTATTCTCATTCAAAATTCAAATTACATTCACATTTATCCTGCATAGTAATAGTAAATAGTAAATACATAATTGGGGTGTAACTACCATCAAGTAGTAGAAAGTATGTAATTGAAAAGTAATATGCTCTAAAAACACTTGAAAAGAAGCAAACCAAATTGAGTGAGATAGATAATGTATTGACTGGAGATTTTTTTCCTCCTCTTTAAAAGATGATGAAGGAGAATGTGCACTATGTGAAATGGGAAAATGGCAATGCAAAACTAGAGGCAATAGGTACTAGAATGCATGGAATGAAAAATGAATCTTCTCTAAAAACAATTGAAAAGAAGTAGAGCAGAATGAGTGAGATACATAATTTATTGTTTGAAAAGATCCTACATGCTCTTGAGAAGTTGAAGAAGGTGCATGTGTAGTATAAGAAAAATTAAAATGGTAATGCAAAAGTGGACAAACTGAAGTGGTTTTGTATCGCACAACAATTTGTGCAGGCAAAGAAATCGAGATATGTTGCTATGGATGGATTTGAACATGTAAATTCTATAATGAATAACTTCTACAACACAATATATTTTCCACAATTAATTGTAATAACTATTTTATCTATTAGTTTTGAAGCTTCATAAGTGTCACTTTCCAAACTAATAACTTGTAATTTTCCTTTGACAAATTGCATGAAATTGTCTTGTCCATCAAAATTTTTTCTCAAACTTCCCTAACTTATTATCCTTTTAAAAAACAATACATAGTAATTTGAATATTCTTGCTCTTGAAGAAAATTTTAATGCATTCCACTCAAATTTCCTCATTTCGATTCAATGAGATAAAAGAGGAGTTAGCCAAACTGTGGTGAACATTGATTGGAAGTGCATAAAAATTTGTGCTTCAAGAGGAAGATTATTCAAATTACTTTTGTACTCTATCTAAAAAGGATAATAATGTTAGGGAAGTACTTGAAAAATATTTGATGGACAAGACAACTTAGGTGCTCTGTGTCCCAGGAAAATTACAAGTTATTAGTTTGATAGAAATAAATGTAGACAACATGATTCTAATGAAGCCTTTAATTTTGTCTATAGTAAGAATGTACTAAAGTACATTGACCTTCACAATTTAAAGAAACTCTTACTTACACTAAAATTTGGATTCAAATTTCCTCATATGATTTAAAAATAAATATAGAATATAATTTAGAACAAATAAAATGCTCACACTAAACTAACTAAAATGGGATAGTGTGTTTTCCAACAATGCATGAAATATACATATGTTGCCAAAAAAAAATGCTCAGACAAAACTAACTGACACGGGACAATGTGTTTTCTAAATTTTTTTTTAGCTCCAAAATACTCGAACAAATCTTTTCATAACGAACTAATTGGCATGGGACAATGTGTTTTCCAACACTCCAAATAATTTGAACATTTTATTTGTTCCATTCAGATGAAAAAAGGGAAATGTCAAATTTACGTCACCAAAGAGTTGTTCTAAAATATGAAGGTGGACTTCATTACATTTTTGGAGCGTACGAAACAAAATCTTTTCATAAGGGAATAACTGAGAGGAGACAGTGTGTTTTCCAACATTGTAAATAATTTGAGCATTTTATTTGTTTCAATCAGATGAAGAAAGTGAAATGACATTTCTGTTGGCAACACAAGGGCAAACAAATGAGGGGGGGGGGGGTGAATCAGTTGTCACAAAATTTAAAAATTATTAAACTTATTAACCTTTATTCTAAGATTTGATTAATAACAGTGAAAACATGAATCAACAACACATCAGAAACACACATAACTCCAAGATTTTTGCATGGAAACCTTGTTAGGGGAATAACCACAGTGGAGGTTAATCCACAAATTATACCCTGTTAAAAGTATAAGAAGAATATATGAGGAATGTACATGCATTCATGCACACTGCCTAGAGCTCACTGCTCAAAGGAAAACTCATTGTCTTACATAAAACATTTAGATTAAATCCATTTGAATAATTTTAACTAAGAAAGTAGCATCTACTAATGCCTAAGTACAGTTCTGGTTAAGCACATGAACACTTCTTCACTTTCTTTCACTCTTTTGCACACTCTTCTCTGCCTTCAAATGATCTGAACCTTTTTCATACATAGCACTCACACACTTCACATTTCACACCCTACTCAAATGAAGAAAAAATCACTTATATATATATCCACAACAAGAAATTACATTGCTTTATGTTGGCTTCAACACAATAATAGAATGAATGCAAACTGTCGGCCCAAAATAATAAGGATTATCAATGCGCATCAACCAAGGTCAGACACAATATAGTAGAGATCCAAAATAATGTTCTCAAACTCAAAACACTTTCAAAGATTCTTCCTCGAAGATCCACAACATGCTTCAAACACCTTGTCGGCCATGAACATGAAAAAAATGAATATGCAAGAGAAAATCTTGGATCACAAGCACAATGATCAATGTGGATGTGCAACACAGATAGATCATGATCTAGAAATGTCCATGAACACCATAGTAACATACAAAACAACTTAGATTATCAAATACACGTTATCTTCTTCCATGAACACCATTTGCAATAATAGAATAGCTATCAAAACACATAAAATTATAACCTACTCAAATCTTCATGCACACCTCTGAAACTTTCAGAGTAGAAATGAGATAGGCTTGAAAAAAAACCCTTTAATTCACAACATCTCACTATCAACATATTGAACTTTCTACCATACTGATCTTCACTGCTTCACAGACAACCTGTAACATATTTTATTACAATTTTCTCAATATCCTTGAAATATACAATCTTAAAGACATTAATGCTAATAGTGTTGACATCAATGAAAACCAATTTTTTATCAACTCGACCACAACATCTAACAATATCCCCCTTTGGCATTGATGGCAACACATGATGTGAAAAACACACCATCAACGTAATTGACTCTTCTCCCCTTTACACATTAATCTTCTCTCCCTTAGTTCTCCAAGAGTTTTTCACATTACTCTTCTCCCCCTTTGACATCAATTAAAAAGCTACACAAGCTCTAAACCACATATCTGAATTATCTGATTACTCCCGCTGAGTAGTAGCCACCACAACATCAATCTGAATCAAGATACGACTGTGAATGCACGAACAGATGCAAATATTATGCATCTTAGTTCTAATTAGGAGGGTTAATCACCCCTAACTTCCCTCTGAGATACTAAAAAGTATCCTTGGGCAAAGGCTTAGTAAAGATGTTTGCAATCTATTCCTTAGTAGGCACATACTCCAGTATGAGTTCCTTATCACTCACCTTATCTCTCAAAAAGTGGTACTTGATATCTATATATGCTTGGTATTTGAAAGCAACACCATATTCTTAGAAATGTTTATAGCACTTGAGTTATCATAGAATATGGCAATAGGTTCATCATACACAACTCTAATATCTTTCAACATCTATTTCATCCACAATACTTGAGTACAATTGTTAGCAGCATCAATATATTCTACCTCTGCATTAGACAAGGAAACGACATTCTGCTTTTTGCTTAACCATGAAATAAGTTTCTTTCCCAAGAAAAATGCGCCACCACTAGTACTTTTCCTGTCATTCACATCTCCTACCTAATCATCATTAGTAAAGGAACTTAATGTAAGATCATCATCTTTAGGATACCATAGGCCAAAATTATTTGTTCCCTTCAAGTATCTAAAAATTATCTTCACAACAGTCACATGAGATTCCTTAGGATCGAATTGAAATCTAGCAACAATGCATACAACATTCATGATATCAAGTCTAGTTTGAGTCAAATAAAGCAATCCACCAATCATTGATTTGTATCTAGTCTAATTTTCCTTTAGAGAAAAGTCATCTTGTGTCAACTTACATCTAGTCACCATGGGTGTACCAACTGGTTTTGAATCTTCCATACCAAACTTCTTTAGCAGTTCTCTCACATACTTGGACCGAGATATAAAGATCCCTTTATCCACCTAAGTAATTTGCAATCCCAAAAAGTATTTCAACTCTCCAATCATTGACATCTCAAACTCATTTTGTATCTCATTAGAAAAATTCATGCACAAACCATCATCTCCTCCAAAAATAATATCATCAACAAATAATTCCACAAACAAATCTTTATCATCATCAATATTGAAATATAGATTACTATCAATAATAACTTTGTTAAATCCAAGCTTCAGGAAATACTTATCCAAGCTTCAACAAATACTTATCCAATCTGGCATACCAAGCTCTAGGGGCTTTCTTGAGTCCATATAATTCTTTCTTCAACTGACAAACCATATATCCCTGATCAGTCAATTGAAATCCATCAGGTTGCTCAATATACACCTCTTCCTTTAATTCACCATTTAAAAATGTTGACTTGACATCCATCTGATAAAATTTGTATTTTTTGTAAGCAACATAAGCAAGAAACAATCTCACAACTTTAATTCTAGCAATAGGAGCAAAAGTTTCTTCAAAGTCAATTCCTTCCATCTGAGAGTATCCTTTGCATACCAGTCTTGCTTTGTTTCTGATAACTTCACCTTGTTCATTTAGTTTGTTTCTAAAGACCCATTTAGTTCCAGTTACATTTTTGTCTTTAGGTCTAGGAACAAGAATCCATGTATTATTCTTCTCAATTTTCTATAGTTCTTCTTTCATTGCTTCAATCCAATGTTCATCTTTGCATGCTTCATTGACATTACTTGGCTTAGCCTTTGAAATTAAATAGTATTCTTCTGAAATTATTTTCCTAGTATGGACACCTTTGTTCTTATCTCCTATAAGCTGATTTTTTGAATGATTTAATCTCACATACCTTGGAGTCTTAGAGTGTTCTTGAATTTTAGGCTCTTGTGGTCTCTCTTCTATACTTTCACCAGTCTCTCCTTTTTCTTGATCTTCTTGATTCACTAGAACGATCTGAACTTGATTTGAAATCTGACTCTTTTTTGTACTGTCATTCTGATCATTAGAATCATATCCATAGGTTTTGGAGGGTCTAGCAATGTCTTCATCAACCTTAAAATTTTCACTTTCAACCATTTTCTTCAATATCTTGTTGTAGCACTGGTAGACCTCACTCTTAGTATAATAGCCAAGAAAGATTCCTTCATCACTTCTAGCATCAAACTTTCCTATATCTTCATCTCTCCTAATATAGCATTTACTCCCAATGATTTTGAAATATCTAACAATAGGCATATAAACAACAGTACTCACAACTTCTCTCCAATGGATATGAGGGAAATTTCCTTCCAACATCATAGTTCTAGAAACATCTTGAACTGTTCTATTCTTCCTTTCCACAAATCCATTCTATTGACGGGTCCACGATGCAAATAATTGTATCTTTATCCCATGTTCTTCACAAAAAGAATTAAACTCACTAGAAGTAAATTCACCACCTCTATCTGATCTCAGACACTTAATCTTCAAACCTGTCTCTGTCTCAACCATAGCCTTGAAGATCTTGAACTTTTCTAGAGCTTCATATTTCTCTCTTAAGAAAGTAACCCACATTATCGTAGAGTAATCATCAATAAGCAACATGAAGTACCTGTAACCTTGTAGAATTTTGATTCTAGCAGAACCACACAATTTAGTATGCACAAGCTCCAACAATTCATTTGAACAATGTTGTTTGCTCCAAAATGAAATTCTAGTTTGTTTTCCTAATTGACATTCCTTGCATATGGTATTAGTAGGCTTCACCAACTTGGGAAGATCTCTCACTGCCTGTGATGAACTTATCTTGATAATATTGTCAAAGTTTACATGACACATTCATCTATGCCACAACCAACTTTCATCAACTTGAGAAATCAAACAAATTTTACTAGCAGCATTCAGATGAAAGATATTACCTTTTGTTTTAGTACCTGAAGCAATCACATTTCCAGAACTTCCTAGTATGCTACATTTTCCATCTTTGAATTGAAGATTGCATCCCTTATCAACCATATGTCCAACACTTAGAAGATTATTCTTTAAACCTTCAACATAAAGAACATCATCAATATTATGCTTACCCTCAAAATAAATACATCCTCTACCATGGATTATACCACCATTGTTATCACCAAATCTCACAACACCACCATCATACTTCTCCAGGCTTACAAATTTACTTTTATCACCTGTCATGTGATGTGAACAACCACTGTCAATAACCCATTCATCTTTTTCTTCAACCTGAGAAGCTAGAGATTTCTCCACATTTGTACAACTAGTAGATTCAGTAGACACAAGATTATTTTCCTTGATAGTAATAAATACAAACTCATCTTCACTTATATTCCCTTTTTTAGATTTATCATCTATCACACCTTCATCGGCAACATAGTAACACTTCTTTTGAAATTTTGGCTTATAGGTCTTGGCTTAGGAACTCTTTCTAGACACCTTGATGCAAAATGACCTATCTTGTTGCAAGAAAAAAATTTAATAGGAAACTTTCCTTTATACTTACCTTCTCCTCTGGCTTCCCTTTTGACAATAAGTGCTTCAAGCTCATTCAATTCTCTTTATTCTTCTTCAATCTGTCTCATTTATTCCTCATATCTGAATACCTTTCTAGAAGAAATTTCACCCAGATCATATCTATGCTTGTCTCTCCTAGAAGTAGTAGCTTTAAACGCAGATTATGTCTTCAGAGGGGCATCACCGAATTCACTCAACTCAAAAGTAGTAAGTTTACCAATCAACATATCTATAGTTATATTTGTCACAATTCAAAGCTCCTCAATGGCTGTAGCTTTAATTTTGTATGCATCAGGCAAGGATATAAGCACTTTAGCAACAATGTTTGATTCATCCACTTGTCCACCAACACATATGATACCACACACAGGTTCATTCACTCTTTGCATGAAAGTAGTAATATTCTCATCATTTTCCATTTTCAATAGTTCATATTTTCCTTTCAAACTCCATAGCTTAGCCATCTTCACATTAGCATCACCTTCATATAAAGTTTCCAAATTTTTCCAAATCTCATAAGTAGTTCTCAAATCCATAACATTCATCATCTCATAATTATTTAAAGCACTCAACAATGCTTCCTTATCCCTGATGTTATATACAACATCCCTAATCTCAGCAGTAGTGGTAGGACCATTCTGAGGAATAAGATACCTATTGCTTGTAATATTCTAGTAGGATTCACCAATGCATGTCAGATGACACTCCATTCGAGTCTTCCATAGAGAATAATTTGTTCCATCAAATCTCAAACTATCCTTCTTGTATGTCGCCATCTCGGATCACCTCAAGCTATTAAACTTATTCCAAGGAACCAAATCTGATACCAATTGTTGGCAACACAAGGGAAGACAATTGAGAGGGGGGTGAATCAGTTGTCGCAAAATTTCAAACTTATTAAACTTATTAACCTTTATTCTCACATATGATTAATAATAGTGAAAGCATGAATCAACAACACATCAAAAACACACATAACACCAAGATTTCTACGTGGAAACCTTGTTAGGGGAAAAACCACGTTGGAGGTTAATCCAAAAGTTATACCCTGTTAAAAGTATAAGAAGAATACATGAGGAATGCACATGCATTTAGGCACACTTCCTAGAGCTCACTACTCAAAGGAAGACTCACTGTCTTACATAAAACATTCATATTAAATCCATTTGAAGAATTTGAACTGAGAAAGTAGAATCTACTAATGCCTGAGTACAGTTTCGATTAAGCACATGAATAATTCTTCACTTTCTTTCACTCTTCTTCACACTCTACTCTACCTTCAAATGATTTGAACCTTTTTCGCACATAGCACTCACACACTTCACATTTCACACCCTACTCAAATGAAGAAACAATCACTTATATATATCCGCAACAAGAAATTACATTTTTTTATGTCGGCTTCAACACAATAATAGAATGAATGCAAATTGTCGGCCCCAAAAAATAAAGATTATCAATGCGCATCAACCAAAGTTGGACACAACATAGTAGAGATCCAAAATAATTTTCTTGAACACAAAACACTTTCAAATAATCTTCCTCGAAGATCCACAACATGCTTCAAACACTTTGTTGGCCATGAACATGAAAAACATGAACATGCAAGAGAAAATCTTGGATCATGAGCACAATGATCAATGTGGACATACAACACAAGTAGAAATAATCTAGAAACATCTATGAACACCACAGTAACATACAAAACAACTGAGATTATCAGATACACGTTATCTTCTTCCATGAACACCATTTCCAGTAACAAAACAACTATCAGAGCACATAAACTTATAACCTGCTCAAATCTTCATGCACACCTCTAAAAATTTTAGAGTAGAAACGATATACGCTTGAAAAAAAACCATTTAATCTGCAACATCTCACTATCACCATACTAAACTTTCTACCATACTGATCTTCACTGCTTCACAGACAACTTGCAACATATTTTATTACAATTTTCTCAATATCCTCGATATATGCAGTCTTAAAGACAGTAATGCTAATTGTGTTGACATCAATGAAAACCACATATCAGAAAATCAACCACAACATCCAACAATTTCAACTATAGCAGAGTTGTTCAAAACTCTGAAAGTGGACTTCATTACATTCTTGGAGCATAATGAAACAAAAAATTTCATAACAAACTAACTGACATGGGACAATGTGTTTTCCAACACTGCAAATGATGTGAGCATTTTATTTGTTCCAATCACATGAAAAAAGGGAAATTCCATATTTACGTCACCAAAGAGTTGAAAAGATGAAGGTGGACTTCATTAAATTTTTGGAGTGTATAAACAAAAACTTTTCATGAGGAAATAACTGAGAGGAGACAATGTGTTTTCCAACATTGCAAATAATGTGAGTATTTTATTTGTTCTAATGAGATGAAGAAAGTGAAATGACATTTGGACTGTAGCAAAGAGTTGTTCAAAAAATTGAAAGTGTACTTCATTACATTCTTGGAGCATAATGAAATAAAAGTTTTCATAACGAACTAACTAACATGGGACAATGAGTTTTCCAACATTGCAAATGATGCGAGCATTTTATTTGTTCCAAT
The DNA here is from genome assembly GCA_007115665.2 of Sequoiadendron giganteum. Classification (NCBI taxonomy): domain Eukaryota; kingdom Viridiplantae; phylum Streptophyta; class Pinopsida; order Cupressales; family Cupressaceae; genus Sequoiadendron; species Sequoiadendron giganteum. The sequence continues at coordinate 317,405,777 of CM021109.1, read as the reverse complement.
AAGATGAAAAAAGGAAAATTCCATATTTATGTCACCAAAGAATTTTTCTAAAATATGAAGGTGGACTTAATTATATTTTTGGAGTGTACGAAACAAAAACTTTTCATGAGAGAATAATTGAGAGGGGATAGTATGTTTTCCAACACTACAAACAATGTGAGCATTTTATTTGGTCCAATCAGATGAGGAAAGTGAAATGCCATTTTGACTGTACCAAAGAGTTGTTCAAAAATTTCAAAGTGGACTTTATTACATTCTTTGTCGTAACAAAACAAAAAAAATTCATGAGGGAATAACTGAGAGGAGACATTGTGTTTTCCAACACTACAAATAATGTGAGCATTATTTTTGTTCCAATCAGATGAAGAAAGTGAAATTCCATTTCGACTGTACCAAAGAGTTGTTCAAAAATTTGAAAGTGTTCTTCATTACATTCTTGGAGTATAACAAAACAAAACTTTTCATAATGAACTAAATGACATGGGACATTGTGTTTTCCAATACTACAAATAATGTGAGCATTTTATTTGTTCTAATCAGGTGAATGAAGGGGAATTCCATATTTATGTCACCAAAGAGTTGATCTAAAATTTTAATGTGGAATTCATTACATTTTTGGAGCCTACAAAATAAAAAATTTCCATGAGGGAATAACTGGCATGGGATAGTGTGTTTTCCAACACTGCAAATAATGCAATCATTTTATTTGTTTTGTTAATGGGAAAATTCTAATGTAGGACTGAAGGCAATAGGTACTAGAATGCATGGAATGAAAAATGAATCTTCTATGAAAACAATTGAAAAGAAGTAGAGCAGAGTGATTAAGATGGATAATGTATTGACTGAAGAGATCCTTCATGCTCTTGAGAAGTCAAGGAAAGTGGTCCATGTGAAGTATATGCAATAGGTAAATGGAAATGCACAAGTGCACAAACTAAAGAGGTTTTGTATTGCACAATAATTTGTTTATGAAAATAAGTGAGAGGTGATGCTATGGGTGGAGTGAACAAGTAAATTCACAAATTCTTGAACATAGGAATTCCATTGAACACATAGAATTGGAAATGGATGAAAATAAGGTAGAGACATGAAAGTCCTATGTGAATACAAGGGAGGTGTTAATAGGTAAGAGCAATGGGGATGAGGAAAAATACATGGATGGTCAACTTGCAGATATAAAAGCACTAGTTAGAAGTGTTGAAACTAAAGCAACACAATACAAGACTATAATTAACCACTTAGAAGAGGAACTAAGAGATAAGAAGAATATTTTATCATCAAAAGAAAATGAGATTAGTTAATGCTATTGAGAGCTATTGGGAGATTAGAAAAGGAACATTTGCAAGAATCTGAAGGCATTTAGAAGTTGAATTCCGGTATCACGCACCTCAAGGCTCAATTATTAGATATTGAACTTACCAATAATGATCATGTAAGGCATATTGAAACATAAAAACTGCAACGTGGTGTTGCACAACCTATAAAAGTCTAAATTACATGAATGGTAAATATTGAAGGTGCCTTTCATTACACTCCTACTATGTAATACGATCTCGAAAGGGAGTTGCAAGGATCAGAAGCTGAAGCAAAGAAAAAAATCATTCAATTCTTCATAGTGCCTACTAGCTTGTTTTCCACACCTGTCACATGCATTATGGTATGGAGAATGTTTGCTCTTCTTCAGCCTCTGAATCCCTCCCACTCCCTTCCAAGATTGCATGATTGTAGATAGTGTGTTTTCCAACACTACAAAAATTTTGAGCATTTTATCTATTCCAATCAGAAGAAAAAAGGGAAATGCCATTTTGAGTGTATGAAAGAGTTGTTCTAAAATTTAAAGGTGGAATTTATTACATTTTTGGAGCATAAGAAAAAAAAACTTTTCACGAGGAAACAACTGAGATGACATAGTGTGTTCCAACACTGCAAACAATGTGAGCATTTTATCTATTCCAATTAGATGAAAAAAGGAAATACCATTTTGAGTGTACGAAAGATTTGTTCTAAAATTTTAAGGTGGACTTCATTAAATTTTTGGAGCGTACAAAAAAAAAAAAAATCACGAGGAAATAAGGGTAAAAGCACAAACCTGTGTGACACTTTATAAAGGAATTGTCCAACAACAAAAAGAAATTAAACTTCGATCACATAAAAGTGGTCTTTATATTTTGAATTTCAAAATGATGTAAAATAATGAAATGTATAACTTTTGATGAAGTTTAATCCTGTAATTTTTCAGATTTAAAAAATAATATTTTCATTATTTTTTTATCAATTTAAGAACAGATTTTGAAATGCTAAAAATTTCAAAAAAATGTGATGTTCATGAGATGTCAAGAGAAAAATTGAAAAAAAATTCATTTTTCCATGATTTTGTTTTTCAAATAGGTAACTTCAATATCTAGTGCAAGGAATTTTTTTCCAAATTTTGATGTATATTTTTCTCGTAATAATGTTTTAACGTCAAACTTGTTAGAATTTGAGAGTTTTCATGGGACGTCAACTATTGTCTATTTTTTAACACTTTTCAAAAAAAAAATTATACCCTTTTGAAGATGACTCTCTCCTCTAGTTCATATATTTTTAATTTTTTTTTAATATGTTTTACTTTTTTTTAATTTCTAATTAGCCTCATTTTTTAACTTTAACAACCTACTTACATTATTTTAAAAATAAAATATGTTAAAACTAATCAAAATATTTTTAAAAAATCATATTCGGATTTACCATTCTGAGCTCTATAAAAGGGTATTTTTATCTTTTTTAAAAACATCATTCTAACTAAAGAAATACTTAGTTGAAGTTGAAAGTTTCAGAAATATATGAAAAAAGTTGAGTTGGATGCCAACTAGGATGCCACATAGATAGTTTCAATAGAAAGGATTTATATAGAAAGGGGTTCAGTCAAAACCCTTTCTATAGAAACCTCACACATAAAATAAGCCAATTTTAAAGTGGCAAAGGGGAATTTTATTTTTTTTGGATTCGGCCAAAACCTTGTGTGCCACATATAGACCACGTGGTTTCTGTTGAAACCTATTTGGTCGAAACTTTTCTAGTAAAAAATGTTTCACTCAAAACTATTTATTTGTCCGAAAGTGTGACACATCTTTGTGCTTTTACCCATAACTAAGAGGAGATAGCGTGTTTTCCAACACTACAAACAATGTGAGCATTTTATCTGTTCCAATCAGATGAAAAAAGAGAAATGTCATTTTGAGTGTACTAAAGAGTTGTTCTAAAAATTGAAGGTGGACTTCATTACATTTTTGGAGCGTACGAAACAAAAAATTTCATGAGGTAATAATTGAGAGGAGATAGTGTTTTTTCCAACACTACAAACAATGTGAGCATTTTATCTATTCCAATCTGATGAAAAAAGGGAAATTCCATTTTAAGTGTACGAAAGAGTTGTTCTAAAAATTTAAGGTGGACTTCATTACATATTTAGAGCATACGAAACAAAAAAATTCATGAGGAAATAACTAAGAGGAAACAATGTGTTTTCCAACACTGCAAGCAATGTATAACAACACTATAGGTTGTAGGTTTCATAATACCTATTGTTTTCTAATTTCATTACATTCTTCCTATCTAATTCACAAAAGGTTCACAAGAAAATAAGAAAACATACCAAATTAAGGTGAGGGGTGACTTAGCATTTGGGTTGTTACTTGTAAAGGATTTTAGAACAGTATGTGAGTTGCAAGTTTTATAACACCTTATGTTTTCCATCCTGGAGTTCTATAGAATAGTATGAATGTTTTGAAAAGATTTTGTTATTTAGATAGTATGAGTGTAATGAAAGGAATCTTCAAAATTTATAACAAGTCTTATGCAAAGTAAAAATTTCATTTTAATTTCTTAATATGATCCAAATATACATGCACAATATGATTGCAGGTTGGAAAACACGGTGGGAGGTGAGTACATAATTTATGAAACCTCCAACCCACACAATGTTGTAAAACCCTCTACACACTAAGGGAAAATTAAAACCCATATTCGTAACAAATAACCATTCAATTATTCACAATCCCTAGGTAGAATAAAAAAATGGCATATACCTACTAGCTAGTTGCCTATTCCTGTCACATGTGTTATGGTAGGAGAGAATGCCCACTCTGATTTGGACTCTGAACCCCTCTACACCCTAAACCTTCAAAATGAGAATGTCAAAAATGGAAAAGTTTTATTACAGAACCCACATTGTATTTTCCAACCTTGTTACATATTCTACATGGTTTCTGGTTTCTCTAAACATTATTCAATTATTTCACTCATATTTCCACAATGGGTTGTCAGTTATTTCATTCAGTTTCCTCTTAAAGTTTTGTATTGTGAGAACATTCAAATGGAAAAATTACAAAACTAGTAGATGGGAGGAAACCAAAATTAAAAAGCCCTCAATACAAAAACACAGAAATAACTTTGCATTTCAAATGAAAACCCCTTTTCCCAAGGAAAACCCTTTGTTTTCCCATCAATGAAAACCCATATTCACAATGAATAGTCATTCATTTCTTCACAGTTTCTAGGTAGAATGGAAAAATTGCATATATTTTTGGTGGATGTACATACCTGCTAGCTAGCTACCTACCTACCTATTCCTATCAAATACATTTTTGTATGGAGAGTGGCCACTCTACTTCGACCTCTGAATGCCAACAACCTACAAAATGTGAATATAAAAAATGGCGACCAAAATGGCAATAGTTTGGGATTTTTCTATTTCCAAATTATGATTTGAAATGGCCTTGTTTCTGGATTTTTTTCCATTCCAAAATATGATTTTAAAAACCCGTTCGTGCTGCCACATTTTCTTGGCAATGTGATAGGTGACAGCATGCACCTAAACATTCGTCCATCAGTGTGGTCCATCAAATATTTTCGTCGGTGTGTTTTTCCCATCCGTCAAGTCTTTTTGTTGGGGAATTTTTCCCAATGTGTGAGATGGGGGATGAGTGTTATGATATAATGTTACATACATAGGTGCTTTTTGTTGGGAGTTTAGCTTCTCCCGTATTAAGGCTGAAATAAATATCATTTTACAATGATAATTTAGTTGAATGGTATAAAGAATACATTCATAATGATAAGACCAAAATAATGCAGTCAATTTACAATTACATGGGAAAAACCTTTGTCTTATCTTATCGTAACTCGACATTAAATAGGTATTACAACCATCACCTTAGAAACTACAAACTTAAGGTCGATGATACATAATTTATTTAACAAAACTCTAGTTTAGAAGATAATTTCAATAGTCATATACATCACAAAGTCTCTAGCTTATATATAATATGGATGAATAACATGCAACCAACAAAACTTACAAACTCTTTTAGGTAGGATGAGGGTTAAATTCCTTGATCACAACATCAAAAATATTAGCCACATTCAATTGCATGCAATCACTTCTTCAAGAAATAATTACAAAGTAACATAAAATTCCCCACACTTTCCTAAAATCATATTTTTTCAGTCATAATGGTTTTGCACACGATTATCATTGGCACTAAGAAAATAATGGCATTTTACATACCAAATCCTTATAACTCGATCTATAATATCATACAAAACCAAATTCTTCACTTCTGACCCATTTCCCCTCTATGCATTATACCTTTTCTCCTTTATCATCCCTTGTTCTCTATTTTAAACTCCCACTCCCCTTCAGTTGAGCCACCAAAAAAGGAATTAACTATGGTTTAATTTAAATTTGTTCTATTATGAAGTGTAGTAATTTGACATTAATGTTCATTAGTGAAAGCATTTCCAAATTTCAGAGTTGGACAACTCCTTCGTGCTTCTCTTAATTAAAAATAGAATATTAATAACACGTACTCTCTCTCTCTCTCTCTATATATATATATATATATATATATACATACATACACACATATATATTTACATATATGTGTTTACATATATGTAAATATCTAAAAATATGATTATATATATACATTATATATACATAATATATATATTTACATATACATTATATATACATAATACATATATATATACATATGTATACATATATAAAAATATCCATCCTTTAAATTAAATACTATATATTGTAAGATGGGAAATTTCTACCAGTATAGATTCTAGTGACAACCACAACACTATCTAAGCTAGAAATCCAATCTAAACAAGAGAAAACAATCAAATATGAAGAAAAAATTAGAATCGCTCCCATATTTTAAGTTGAATCACTTCTCTTGTCTCTCCCAAATCAGCCTTTACAAATATTCCCTCAGATTGAATTAAACGTGTGCAAATACCTACAAATAGTAAGCATGAAAGTCGAAGATAAGTGGTTGTTAAAACGAAAATGGAGGAGGAAGGCTTCTTTTATAGACAACCATTCAAATAGACAGTCAAGATCAAGCTTCTAGAAAGATTCTAAGATCGATAGATGAGAAGACATGCAACAGAGAGGAGTGGAGGTTATGAAATGAATGATTAAGATTGAGAAGAGTCCAGAGTCAATTGATGACTGAGATTCAAAAATGAGATAGTGGAGGGAGATAATGGAGGAAATAGATAATAAAATTATTTATTTCATGAGAAAGGAATCTCTAGACAAGTGGAGCATAAATAATTTTAAATTATTTATTTGGAAGAGGGAGAAAATGGGCATGTAATTAAAATGATTTATGAAATTAATTTAATTAAATGGGCAGAGATAGAAATAAGACATTAAATAATTAATTTGAGTTAGTTATTTAATGGGGGAAAGGAAAGACACTAGATAATTAAATAATTTCAACAATTATTTAATTAGAGAAGAACGAAAAAGGTCAATAAATAGACAAATAATTATTATTATCATCTGACTATAGACGAGTGATGAAAGGAAAATAATAATTAAATAAATAATAATTTATTTAATTATTGAAGAAAGGGGGTGTTAGCATTACAATTAATTTTATTTAATTGATTGAAGAGGAATAAATAAAGTGAATTAATTAAATAATTAAAATTACTTAATTAATAGAAGAACGCAACCAAAGGACAATAATTAAATTATTAAAATTATTTAATTATGCAAGGGAGTAAACCAGGATGATGGAAAAAATGATGCTCACAGACCAAGACATTTTTTAGTGTCTAAATTTTTCCCCTCTTTGACATAATGACATTCATCGCATTGTGTCAAAGAAATTTAGTCAAAAGATGCCCCGGTGAAAGCAGGGTAGAAGTATGCCCCCTCAGGAAAATTTTACACATTTTCAAAAAAAATTAAAAAATTTAGAAAATTGTCGTGATAAGATATTTTGATAGCCATAGGATTAATGGTACAGACGGAAATGATTTTGGAGGTCGTTAAGTGGGTCAAGTTGAAGTTCAAAGTGGTCCAAGAGTACATCTAGTACACATGTCAAGTGCAAACCCTAATTTTCAGGCTATAAATAAGAGCTTGATTAAGAAAATAAGTCATTTGTGCATTCCAAATTTAGAAATCTTAGGAGCTCTGAGTGAGAAAGGTTGAGGAGATGTCACTAGTTCTAGACGTTGCACACAGAGGCTACCACATCCACATGTTCTGCCATCCTGAGGGAGCGCCCACCTAGGTAAGTACTACAAACCTACTTTGTGAATTTTTTGATTTGCATACATTTTTTAGGTAGAAAACATTTAGCAGGAAATTGCATCACACGTCGTGTGACACAATTGCATGCACAAACAATGCAAGTGATGTTCACCGCAATCACCTCATTGTGACACAATTGCATAGGTCTAGGGTAGGGATAGTTTTGCATGATGCATTCAAAATAGTGTGACACAATTGATGTTTAGAGAGACAAGCGTTAAACATAGTGACACATGTGCAAATAAGCGACACAAATGATGAGGGGTTGACCGCAATTGACCTCATCAATGCATTAGCTAAGGCATGTGACATAATTGGATTTGTGAGCCACTAAGGATTTATGTGATGCATTTGATAAGAATGACACAATTGACTGATGAAAAAACTTACCCCAGTTTAGAATAAAGTGAGTTGCTCAACTTAGGTCCAATAGGTCAAATAAAGGCTTTAGATTGATGTGGTGATTTCTGTGAGGACCTTAGGTTTTACTTCCTCCTATTTACACTCGTGAGTCATGATCAGAGACATTTTAACTGCGGGATTAGCTAGATGAGGTCAAGAGGCAATATCTAATAGATCTCAAATTGTTCTATGTGACATATATGCCTATTATCAAGGAAAATAGGGGCATGTTGATAGAATTGGCAGAGCGGTGGCACTCTAAGACTTGTAGTTTCCATCTATCGATGGGGGAGGCCATTATGACATTAGAGGATGTTTATAGGATTTTATGGCTTCTGATTTGCAGAGAGCGAGTGTGATAACCCCATTCGAGGATTGCAGACCCACTATGACTATTATGATTGTGATGATGATGTAGAGCTTGGCATCTAGGGCTATGAGATCAGATGGGAGACTCCCGTTGAGAGATCTGATAGATTTGATTGTGTAGTGCACATTGATTACTGGTGTGATGATCCCAGACTATAAGGGCCATGGTTTTCCAATGGGATAGAGAGAGATGCTAACAAGTATGGTCCAGGATGAGAGAGTATATACATGGGTACCATGTCTATTGGGTATGTTATACTTCCATCTCCATGACTATAAATATAGAGGGGGAAAAATCCTGAGTTATGGAGTTACATTGCTTATGGTATGGGTGTGGGAGCATATAGCAGTGTTCCAACCATTGGTGGCATAATAGTTGGGAGTTGGTATTCCATATGTATTTTTATATCGAGGTGTGATCACAGATCCACATGTAGGAGACACTAGATATTGTAGACACATGATTGACACCTTAGTGAGCTTCATCTAGAGGTCGTACAGGGATTGTGATCTATGGGTGGGTGAGGATGAGAATTTTCTAGGGTACCAACAACCCAGGTATCTGATAGGTCAGACTATGTAGCCTCATCATATTATAGAGATGTATTTTCTAGAGTAGGTTAGATGATAGTTGCAAGAGATAAAGTGTGTCCCTATAGGCACAACAAAGTTTGCATGGTCATTTTGGGAGGTGCACCCGTGGGGGAATCAAATACCCATGAATACTATGGAGGAGGATATTGATGATCTACAACTAATTCAATGGGGATGGAGAGGGGGTGATGTAAATGCATGGTGACAAATACATAGGACATCACCATATACAGCTCCAAAGCATCCAATGCGTGTAGAGCATGGAGGTAGGGGCCCACTAGGCTAGAGAGGAGACATGGGATGGAGGGGTGGAGGGCAAGGAGACAGAGGATGGGGGCATGGTGGATGGGGAGATGTAGAAGGAGGAGATTATGGAGGGGATGAGAGGGGAGGTTGAGGAGGAGACTAACGTCAGAGGAGGATGGATGGAGGATGGCAGGCGGTGAGACATTTCTCACCAATCTGGGAGGAGGATGAATAGGATTATCCAAAGGTTAGGGCATTAGTGGATATTGAAGTAGAGGAGGGATAGCAACATGAAAAGATGCCAACTCTATAGGTGGGACACTAAGAGGTTGAGGAGATGGAGGTTGACGAGCATGTAGAGGAGAAGCGGGATGAGAAGGAAAATGATGTAGTGATGGGAGAGGTGGAGAGAGTCCTTCAAGAGAGGATTGTTTTGGAAGTGGATGTCAAGGAGAGGTTGGAGGAGGTCAAGGTCAGAGCATATGAGGGGAAAATAGATCAAAAGGATAGCTACCCTACAGGCTTGGGTATAAGCCCTAGAGGTAGAGCTGAGAATAGTTTAGGTAGAGCGAGATGACCTTAAGGCTGAGAGATACACTCTCTAGATAGAGAGCGATCTAGTTGTCATTAGTCAGCAACAGACTAACAAGAGGATGCTAGAGTTTACAATGACATGCAGTGGGTTAGTGGTAGATGTTGAATGAGTATGCCAAGGTGAGCAGGGGGATGTAGTAGTATAGGAATTTGTATGAGAGGATAGTACCACCAAAGAAGAGAGAGACAATGTTCTCACAGGTTTTAGGTAGTTCTCATAGCAAATCACATAACAGGTCTCACAGTAGGCATTCAAACATTAGATCATAGAGTGGTGAGACATCAGCCCCTAGATGGTCCACTCCATATGATAGGCCATCCACATCAACGCATAGGTTTCTAGGGTCACCTTGACAGGAGGATAGACAAACATCAGAGGTAGGGGAGCAAAGTAGCACAAGTTAGAGCATTTGGTGTGGACATTATGTATTGGGACACTATATGGGTGGAATAGTATCTGATCAATCCATTGCATATTTCCTCTTATGGAGGATAAATTACCACATTCCAATTATATATCAAATATACGAGTGCCCTACTCAATTCATCCAAAAAAATTGGTTCAAAATTTTCATTGTTGGATTTGAGATACTCCTTTTCATTTATTACGATCCATTCTCCATGAATGAAAAAATAGTTTTAGTCGAGAGATTTTGTAGAAAGGTATAATTACACAGAGAGAAAATACAAGGTTCTCCCTATTCCTGTGGAATTATTATGTGTATGAATGTGAATCATTTTTAGTTCCTCTTTTGAAATTATTTTTTAATTTAAAATCGTATTTATATGGATCTTTTCCCGATCAAACTCATTTTGATAAAAAGATCAAACATATTGTTATATTTCCACATCAAATTTCAACAAAAAAGATCTGGTTGTTGAAGGATGCTAGGTTTACCGGTATATTCTGGAAAGAGTTGTTTAAACTGATGGGAAAAAAATTTCTCATGTCTACCAGTCATCATATAAAGACAAATTCAGATTGAAAGGATAAATGGGATTCTAGAGGATTATCTCAGGAACTTTGTCTAGTCGGACAAGTACAATTGGCTGGGCTTATTGGATCCAACACAGTTTTGTTACAACATGTAGAATAGTGCATCGATTCAGTATTAACCATTTGAGTTAGCTGCAAGGCAGTAGCCATTGACTCCTCACACAGTGTTGAGTGGATACATGGGACAAGGTCCAAGTGCAAGAGATAGATTGAAAGATTGTCAGGACTAGGTTGATTTGGCTAGGCACAACTTGGTCAAATATGCAGAAAGGATGAAGAATTATGCAGTCTCAGGGAGGATGCATTTGGAATTTAAGTTTGGTGATAGGGTCTTCTTGAAGATGGATTTGGTTTGGTTTAGACCACCCAGGAGGTTGAGTCCAGCATTGGCTCAAAGGTATGATAGGTCTTACATAGTGATATAGAGGGTCGGTAAGGTTGCATATAAACTGAAGTTGCCAGATCATTAGAGGGTTCATGATGTTTTCCATATTAGTTAGCTTTGTCAATATCATGAGGATAAGTTGAACAACAACAAGAATGTTCCAACAAGGGGGCCAACAAATGT